>JAWNKV010000239.1:0-267356 GCA_035041805.1 Amiota mariae
GGGATAGAAAGAAAAAAAAAAAAAAAACCCCTTCTTGAAAGAGCTCTTCTGATAGCGTCATGTGAAGTATTGTCAAAAGCATCTTCTATGTCTAGGAAGGCACATAGTGCCGTTTCCTTCTTTTCTAAACTATCCTACAGTAGGTTGGTATGTTGATATAAAGCAGTTTCAGTGGAATGCCCTGCTCTATATGCTGACAAGAGTGCAGTGATTTCGTACTAAAACTGTAGTCCGGATGTAGTTATCTACAACCTTCTCTAAAGTTGTTAGAACAAAGGATGTTAGGCAGATTGGCCTAAAGGATTTAGGGTGAAGTGGGTTCTTCTTCCCTAACTTTGGCAGAAATACCACCTTTGCTCTTCTCCATATCATAGGTATGTAGCCTAGCGCTATACTGCTTCTTGCTATTTTTGTAAGTGGACCCGATAGCTGTTGTAGACCTTTCTGGAGCAAGGCAAGAAAAATTCCGTCTACTCTAGGTGATTTCAATGGTTTAAAAGTATTAATTGCCCATCTAATCCTAGCTGCCATGCAAATTTCACTTGCTATGATCCATTCATTCCTGCACACTCTGCCCAGGTTGTCAGTATGTTCTGCCACCACGCATGTGGAAGATCCTGGGAAGTGTGTGTCAAGAAGTATTTTTACCCTCTCTTGTAACGATTGCAGTGCCCAAATTATAGCCAACATCTCCTTTTCATTTACCGCATAATTTTCCTCTGTTCTACTCAAGGTTCTTGAAAGGAAACAAATCGGTCTACCCTCTTGCGAAAGAACAGCTCCCAATGCATAATTGGATACATCTGTAGTGAGCTTAAAGGTTTTCCCAAAATCTGGGTAGTGAAGCATCACATCATCTGACACCAAAGATGTCTTTCTTTAAAAGTCTCAATTTGTTCCTCTGTTAAATTTAACTTTGGCCTTTTAGACTCATTCTTACGAATCCTACCTAAACATCCCCTAAGTATCTCCGTTAAGGGTGTTACTATCTCTGCGCATGCTTCTATAAACCTACGATAGTGTCCGCAATACCCAAAAACGAACGCAAATCATAGACTGTTTTCGGACGAGGAGAATTTAGTATGGCCTCCATTTTCTTAGGACTTGTGCTAATACCATACCCCACTATGATACCGAGAAAATTAGTTTCCTCCTTGATAAACTCACATTTATCAATTTGAACCTTAAAATTTGCTTTCTCTAAAGTATCAAAAATAATCTTCAAACTGTCGAAATCTTTGCTCTTACTAAAAATGATTATGTCATCAATACCCCGATGTGCTCCCTCAGAACATCATCTATAGTTCGTTGAAAAATTACAGGTGCATTTCTTAAGCCGAATGGCAGTCGAGTAATCTCGAATTTTCCATTTGCTATAGAAATAGCACTTTTCTCTATATCTGCTTCATTCAAAGCAATCTGGTGAAATTTACTTTTGAGCTCTTTTGTCGAGAAATACCTATTGGACCCCAGGTTAGTAGTAATGTCTGGGATTGGATATCTATCCGGTATGGTGTTCTCATTCAACTTACGATAATCAATCACAATACGGAATTTCTTTAACCCTGAAGCGTCTAATTTCTTTGGTACAATCCAAACTGGTGAACTGTAGGGAGATCGAGATGGACGAATAATGCTATCTTTCAATAATTCCTCAATTTGCTTATCTATTTCTTCCTTTAAAGGCATTGGGTAGGAGTAGGTTTTTGAGTAGATTGGTCTATGATTTTCCGTTCTAATTTCAGCTTTTACATCAGTAACATACGTGAGTTTATTATCAGTGTCTGAAAATAAAGTTGGTCAAGCGTCAAATAATTGTTCTAATTTTCCCCTATCCTCTGAATTGAGATGTGTTAATCGTGTTACTGTGTTGGCAATGGAATTCATATTAAACTGCTGAATGGGGTACTTATTTATTTATTTATTTGAAATGGCATTGACAAAGAAACTGTCAGCTTAAAAACAAAAATAAATGTAACAATTAACACTAAAAAGTAAGACAAAAATATAAATTGAAGTGAACTTAAACTATAACAAAATAAATTAATTACAAAAAAAAAATGAGAAACAAACCAAAAAATGGGAAAAAAAAAACGAAAATAAATAAATAAGGATAATATGAAAAACCAGCCTCTGACCCGATGGGGGAAATTTATTTGCAAATAGTAGCGAGCTATGCCCCTACTCACAGCTATGTGTGGTCATAAACTAATAAACTACAATAATGCAGATGGTAAAGGTGACCCAAATCAGCGACATCCAGTTCATCCAGCCTGCAGTGTGATCAGGTCCCGTAGGCAGCGAATGACAATGGTATTAATCGATGATAGCGATATCTCGGGTGAGAGAACGTGATAGAATTTATTATATGACGTGCATAAAACTCGGAAAGGATCGTGTAGGGCACTACTAAATCTATTCAATGCAAAAGGGACAAAATTTCTGGTAGGACGACTAGGGACACAAAAGTTTAACTGATTCAATAGCTCAGGAGAATCAATTTCCCCAACTATGAGCTTGTGAAGAAAACTAATCCCAAGAGCTATCCTACGATGCACCAAAAATGGAAGACTGATAAGAAGGAGCCTATCAGAGTAAGATGGCAAACGCGAATTAGGATTCCAGTTTAGGCCTCGAAGGGCAAACAGGAGGAATTGTTCCTGTACAGACTGAATTTGAACTTGATTATTTATATATTGCGGTGACCAAATGCAAGAGCAATACTCGAGGAGTGGACGCACAAGAGATATAAAAAGAGTCTTTGTGGTATAAGGGTCATTAAATTCAATAGACCAACGTTTAATGAAACCAAAAACACTCTTCGCTTTATTTACGATAGAAGAGATATGTTGGTTAAAACACAGCTTGGGATCAAACTGGACACCGAGGTCATTAAAAATAGAGACTCGCTCGAATTGGACGTTTTCAATCGTGTATGTAAACAAATGACGTGTACACCAATGATACGTCATGAACTTACATTTGGAGATATTTAGATATAAGTAATTAGCAGAACACCAAGAATGTACAGAATCAAGATCCTCTTGGAGTCTGAGATGGGAGGCACCATCATTAAATGAAAGGCACAATTTTACATCATCAGCGTACATGAGGACACGAGAATGTGAGATGGAGCAAGGAAGATCATTTACAAAAAGGTTAAACAATAATGGACCTAGATGGCTCCCTTGAGGAACTCCAGAAGTGACAAAGACTGGACTTAAATAACACTCGTTGAACCCTATTACTTAAATAAGATGTAATCCAACAAAGAAGATGTTGTTGAAAACCTAAAACGTCAAGCAGATCATGATTAACAGAATCAAACGCCTTACTGAAGTCAGTGTAAATAACATCAGTTTGACGTTTTTCCCTAAAACCAAGATTTACAAAAGATGTAAACTCAAGCAAGTTTGTAGTTGAAGATCGCTTTTGCATACAACCGTGTTGACACGGAGAAATTGTTTTACAAAAGTGATAAAAGGTTGAAGTGAGCATTTTTTCAAACAATTTTGGGATTGCAGAAAGTTTAGCAATACCTCTGTAATTGGATATGACAGCTTTGTTACCTTTTTTGTGTAGGGGAATAATAAAGGATTCCTTCCAATTAGGAGGGAAAGATGCGCACTGAAGTGATAAATTAAAAAGTTTCAAAAGTGGTTTACACAGAGACTCCGCACAGTGCTTAAGCAGACAACTAGGTATTTTTTCTGGGCCGGGTAAGTAAGTGAATTTCAACGATTTTAAATTTATAAGAAGACATTCCTCCCTAATTACAAAAGAAACAATGATGTTACAATGGGATATGGATACCGGTTTTGAATATAGGATTCAGAGGAATAAGTGGATTGAAAGAATTTTGCAAACAGATCTGCAATACCCAAACCAGTGTGGCCATGTTCATTAACTAGATGCAATGATAAGGGAAATAAAGAAGATTTGCGCTTTGAGTTCACAAAGTTATAGAACTGCTTAGGGTCGCGTGTAAATTGTTGTCTACAACGTGTGAGATAGTTATTATAACAAAGGTTATTTAACGAAAGAAAATTATCCCGGGCCATACAAAAGTTAGCAAAAGCAATAGAAGAGCCAGAACTCTTAATTTTTTTATATAGCCTTGACTTAATGTTCTTCAGGTTAGAAAGTCTTCTTGTAAACCAAGGTGGTTTATATGACACTTTCGAAACAGCGTTATAGGGAACATACGATGGGGGACCCAAAAAAAACGGGAATTACTCTGTGGTGGGGAGGGAGAGTGGAGGAACCTATTGTTTGACCACATGTCTGTTAGTGTCACGCCATCTGCGTCAGTGTGCAAAGTTGTGTCGCCATGAGTGCATCGGTTCGCCTGTGAGATTTTTTAGTAAAACAACTTTTTACATTTCGGCGAAAACGTAATGGCAGTTTATCGAGAACAACACGCGGCTGTGAAATTTTGTGGAGAAATCGGCCGCGGAAACTATTGTAATGCTTAAGACTGCTTATGAGGATGCTGCCCTAAGTAAAACCAGAGTACACGATTGGTTTTCACGTTTTAAAAATGGAGAAATGTCTATTGAAGACCAACTTCGTTTAGGACGCCCCTCAACGTCAAGAACTGATGAAAACATCGACAAAATCAATGCCCTCGTTCGTGAAGACTGTCGCCGAACCATTGATCAACTCTGTGAGATGTCGGGAATGTCATGGAGTTCGATTTAGAGAATTTTATCCGAAGATTTGCACATGAGAAGGGTTGCAGCCAAATTCGTCCCGCGCCTTCTCACACGAGCAAAGGGAGCGTCGACTTCAGGCATGATTTGAGCTTCAAAATCAGCTCGAAGAGGACCCTGAATTTTTTTCCAAGGTGATTACTGGTGATGAATCATGGTGCTATGGATACGACCCCGAAACAAAGCAGCTCTCCTCGTCCCAAAAAAGCTCGCCAAGTGAAGTCAAACATCAAGACAATGCTCATTTGTTTCTTCGATTGCAGAGGTGTTGTTCACGCGGAGTTCGTTCCCCCCGGTCAAACTGTCAACCAGAAGTTCTACTTGGAGGTTTTGAAAAGATTGAGGGAGAGTATCCGGAAGAAAAGAGCAGATCTTTGGCGCACAGGCGACTGGTTCTTCCATCATGACAACGCGCCGTCCCACACCGCCCTTTCCGTGAAGCAATTTTTGACCACAAACGCCATGACAACGATTGTCCACCCCCCATAATCACCGGATCTAGCCCAGACTCAAAAGGAATATGAAAGGAAAGCGTTTTGCCACTGTGGAGGAGGTGAAACAAAAATCGCTGGAAGGCTTAAAGGACATCCCGATGAGTGAATTTAAAAACTGTTTTGAACAATGGAAGAATCGTTTGGAGTAGTGGGTTGTGGTCAATGGCGAATACTTTAAAGGTGATCAAAATTTGGTGTTAAAATATTAAGAAATAAAGAAGTTATGACGAAATTCCCGTTTTTTTTTTTGGGTCCCCCCTCGTAGGCATCAAATATATTGTATATCACTTCATAGAAAAAATTAATAGCAGTTTTCATATCACTGCAATTGTACAAAAAAAACCAATCTATTCCGAGAAAGACTTCATTTAGTTGAGCAAAGTTCACTTTGCGAAAACAGAATCGACGCATAGAAGATGTGAAGTCTGAAACAGGACGGGTTACAGAATGGGATATTTAAAAAGTTGGATGGTAAGTATCCTCAGGAGTACTTAAAGGTTGGCATATTGACACAGAAGTACCAGCAGAATCATTTCTAAACACAAGATCAAGTGATCTATTGTAAACGCTATAACATCAGATTCAAAGGAGAAACCATCCCTATACAAATTATTAAACTTGGACAATAAGCCTCTAACATTTTGATATATTATAGAGATATGATGAAGGCAGGAAGCTAGTTTTTTGGAGCCAAGCTTGGAGCCGAAAGTGAACTAGTAAGTACTGCAAGCTTAACAGTACTAGGTCTATTCCTACTCTTATGTTTAAATTCATGAACAACCATATTTGGAGGCCAGAATTTCGGATTACAAACTTCGTCGAATGAATCGGAAAGCACACTAATCTTGAACGACGAAGTATCCCTAGGTTGTGAAAAATTTAATTTTTGAACACTAACCTTCATATTAGTCTTAGAAGCAATATACCTATTAATGTCATCACAGGTAGTATCATAAGACAGTCTTGATAAGAAAATATGTTTCCGAGGGGCCACTACCAACAAGATAGGTGGTGAATCCACATTCAAAGATGGCGATATTGGTAAAGGTTCTAGGGTTGCCGCAGGTAATAATGATGAAGAAGAGGCCTGGTTGAATTCGTCGGATAAAGGTACAATTGAGGTATGGGGTATACTTCCATTGACGGCATCATTCCTCGAATTATCAGGTTTTGACCGCTTAGAAGCATTGATGGCAACATTCCCGTTTTTGTCCACAAGGTTGTTCGACGAGGGTGGAGAAAAAACGGGTCTAGAACGTTTGGAGGAGGATACCTGTACTACAGACAGCACGGGAGTTGAGGTAGGATCGGCTGTAGAGGCAATTGTGGCAGGAACAAGAAGTTCAAAATAATTTTCCTTTGTAAAAATCACTGCATTTAAATCCCTAAGTGTGTCGTTTCCTATTATAGCATCAAAAGTCATTAGGGTTGGTAGTAAGTAAAACCTTAATTTCCCAATTTCTTTACTAAAAATTTCAATATTAGCATGTTGAGTAATTTTCACTTGCCCCCCGACAGAATTAACAAAAAATGGATTATTAACAATAGGATTTTTAATGTACTTTGGTAATATGTAATTCTTATTAGACTCAGTTTCCAATAAAATCTTAAGCTCATTACCATTCCTCATTTTTTTAAAAAAAAAGGTAATGAGTTTACCTTAAAAATTTACATCGTCATTAGCTACAGTCTCTCCTTAATAATCCATAAAATGAATGTCATCCTCTTCATCACCATCATGAACAGAATTCTTAGCTATCATACTTCGGTATTACGAGTAAACACCCGTTGAACTCTGATTTGGATACTTTTGCTTGAACGAATTTCACTATTGTTCTCATGATTTGGTCTTCTCTAGTTGGATACCGTTATTGGTTGAATTGAATCTTGGAGTTATAATAAGTGGATGACTTTGGTGGAAGCAAAGGTCTAAAATCGAATTGATGATTGTGTTGTTGAGGGTGATGGGTAAGATGTTGATGGGAACTATGCTGACGAATTGGTCGAGAATTAAATTGATTGTCTTGTATTTGGGGGTGGTACTGGTTGAATTTTCGTTGTGTTGGTTGACGAGGAGGATAAGAATGATGATACTTTGTAGAACCAGATCCCGAATTAAAGGGTTGAGTAAGGTTAGTAGCAGAATCTTTTAAATTTGTGGGAACAACACGATAATTCAAATTTTCTAATTTTCGACACATTTGAAGTGCTTCAGATAAATTAGCTGGTTCCTTTATACACAACAAACGAGGCAAATCTCCATTTAATCCTCTAACAAATGTGTCAAGAGCCCTTACACGATAGGATTGGGTCATGACTTGGACAGAATCTTCACTCAACTCTAGGCAGTCTATCTTACCAAGTATTAAAGATAATTGGAAAAAAAACTGCTTGATAGAACTCAGTAACAGATTTATTCCCTTGTACTGAAATTGCCATTTGATGCTCTAATCTTAGAATGTCCCTACTATCGGAGTAATGAACCATGAGACATTTTTTTATTTCACCCCAATCTAAAGGTATCCGATACGACTTAAGGGCCGTCTGCCCCATCAATTATCTTGAGACGAATGGCATGCAAAATTGCAAAGTACTTGGGTGTTCCCTGTGCAAAGTACTTGGTGTACTGTGTTCCGCCAAGAATTAAACTCTCCCGGTTTCCCTGAAAACTCCCTCAAACTTCTCACCATATCAGGAATTCTCTCGGAATATTCTACATTTTGTAGACTGGATACACTTTGAATTTGTTGCACCGACTCTATTGATCCTGTTTTATTATTTCAACTAGTTCTCGCTTCTGTTCATTTGAAAATGTTTGGGAACTACTAGGAACGCTACTTTTGTGGCACTGTTAAAACTACTTGGGAATCCTTCATGGCTACTTGGGAATCAGTCACAGTTATTTTGGGATCAGTCATGGTTACTAACTTAACTTATATTTACAAATAATAATGAACTTAACTTCGAACAATTTTACCTAAATTAATGAATAATGAACTTAACTTCTAACAAGTTACTGAATTTTACAATATTAACGTTATTAAATTTTAACAATTATCTTCAATTTATCTTATAACTACGTGTTTTGAATCAAAAGGATCTTAATTTTCACAAACGTTTAACATTATTTACAAAACAAACATATAAAAACAATTAGATACAAAATTCTTAAAATAAAAAAATGTTTCAATAAAATGCTGTCACTGCTGATGATGATGCTGTTGATGCAAATGATGATTGTTGTTAATAAAGTTGATACTGATGATAAAATGTTGCTGATGTTGATAATTAAGAGGCCAATGTATGTATGCTTTTTAATTTGTCCACGAGTTTTATAAAAAAAAAACTCGCGGTCCCTGGTCGGGCGCCAATTAAATATTTTATTTATATTTTAATTATCTATTTACGACACTACGTGTCTTACAATCTATAGTGGCTGGAGCACCATTTCCCCCTTTTTGTGATAAAATTATTATCACTACTAAGAAGCCAATCTATGCTTTTTAATTTGTCCACGAGTTTTATAAAAAAAGACCTCGCGGCCCCTGGTCGGCGCCAATTAAATATTTTATTTATATTTTAATTATTTATTTACGACAAAACTAAACTAATAATCTAACTTAAGCTTCTATAAGACATTAGTTAAAAAGTAGAACAAAGAGAAGAGAAGAGAAAAGAAAAGGAATAAAGAAGTAATGTGAATGATAAAGAAGTGTCTTAACTTATACCTTACCGAAGGTCAGAGAATCAGGAAAACTCTTAAAGAATTAGAGGCTTTGCATGATGAATGTACCGATATATGGGAACAAAACTGGTTAGACAAGTACGAGAGAAGACCCCAAACTCTTAATCATGTTACTTTAGCGCAGTTTGTTGCTAAATATTACATTAACCATAAAAAAGATGAAAGAGAAAAACTATAACGATTATGCACGTGAAATGTTGTTAATGCACATCCCATTTAGAAGAGAAGACAGTGACATTCTTGCAGAGAATAAATTCCTTAAAATTTATCAAGACAACGAACAACTAATTTTAGAACGCAGAAAAGAATTTGAAACAAATCTGAATCTTGAGAAATCTTTCGAAATTTGCAGGCAGCTGTGCAGAGAAGATGAAGATGACAACGAAGATGAAGAAATTAATCAGGCCAACATTATCTTTGAAGCTGATCCTTACAAACACCAAATGAGTCACCGTTTCAAATATTTTTAACTGGTCCAGCAGGTTGCGGTATGACTTTCGTAATTAAACTTATTATGGATGTATACAATATGTTTACTGATAATGATGGCTTCTGCAATGTTATATGACATGCGCTTCAACGGGTAAAGCTGCTGTGGCGAAAAATTTCTGCCTTTGTCATCCGAAAATGTCCATCTGTATAGATCTCTTTTTAGGTATGTAATAGTGTTGATCATTGACGAAGTAAGCATGATTAGTGCATAACTCTTAACGAAAATCGATTCACGTTTAAAAGGAATTTCCGGAGACCATAATTCTGAATTTGGTGGTATTGATGTCATTCTAATTGGTGATTTACGCCAATTACCACCAGTCAGAGCAACACCAATTTATAAACCTGTTAGAACACGCATGTTGGGGCCTTAACTGTGGCGCAATTTGAAATGCTGCGTTTTCTTCTATACTGACGAAAATAGCGAACGGCGACATTCTAGAAAACCAAGTATTGGAGCTTATTGAATCTAGATTTTTCACGACTATACTCTGATGGAATCCGCCTGTATTGAAAAGTTAAGGCTGTAGAAGATTATAACAATTTTATTTTACAACAAGCTCCAAGTAAATATATCTCCATAGATAATGACGTCATTAGGAACTGAAAATACTACACAAGAAGCTACTTTTAGAGAAAAGCTGCACGAAATGTCTCTTACACTGGGAGCTTACCTTATCAAATAACTTTTGTTATCAATAAACATTATATCGTAACCACAAACGTCAATGTATCCGACGGCTTAGCCAATGGTGCAGTTGGCACCATTACATGTACAACTAAACAAAGAGGACATTGTGTGCAGATTAGCTGTACAGGAAAAAGTTGGAAATCTTGCAGTGCTAATTGAAATACGAACAGCTATTATTACGATAATGATAACTTTGAAAAACACGGAATCCAAAGTGATGTTGCAAGACAGCACTTCGGCAACATTTTCGATACGCACCGGCGTGCGCCAAGGCGATACACTCTCCTCAACTATTTTTAATTTATTATTGTGCTGTTCAATAGACGAAGTATGCGACTCCAAACGGACTGGACATATACTAAATAGAACCACTCAAATATATGCATATGCTGATGACATTGCAATTGAATTGGACTGAAAATTAACGAAGAAAAAACTAAATACATGCTTATGTCTAGTGCGAATGACAAACCAACAGCAAAATCAAGTAAGCTTGGCAAATACGAATTCGAAGCAGTAAATTCATTTACATATCTTGGCTATAGCCTGGCATCAGACAACGCCATGAGCGCTACAATTGACGAAAGGATACAGGCAGCAAACAGGTCGTTCGCATCGCTTTCAAAATTATTCAAATCATAACTGCTTAACAGAGCCTGCAAACTGACACTATATAAGACAGTAGTACGACCTGTCATGTCTTACGGAGCCGAGACATGGACGTTGAATGAGGAAAGCAAAACGAAACTACTGATTTTTGAAAGAAAAATTCTCCGAAAAATCTTCGGCGCGATAAATATTGGACCTGACGAATGGAGAATCAGATGGAATGACGAACTCGAGAAACTAATTCAAGGGAAAACGTTATACGGTTTATTAAAGCGCAACGGATAAGATGGCTAGGCCATGTAGCGAGAATGGACGACACAAGGGCTCAAAAAAAAAGTGCTGGATGCGAGGTCATACACAAACAGAGCGAGAGGAAGACCAAGATCAAGATGGATAGATGAGATAAACGAAGACCTAACGAAACTAAGGATGGATGATTGGAAAACGGCTGCGAAAGACCGTTACGTACAGCAGGCCAAAGCTCACAAAGAGCTGTAGTGCCAAATGATGATGAATATTACGATATCGTGAGACAAGAAAGTTATGGTCAAACTAAAACACATTCCTCTCGTCGCGGCTTCTACAATGACCATTCATAAATATCAAGGTGGAACTTTTGAACAAATTGTTTATGAATATGAAAAGATGCACTCACAATTGCCGGCAAACATTAATGACTTCATCTATTATTCAAGAATTCCAAAGATTGTCGTTGAATACTTTCGAGACTAGAATCGACGTCGTTATGAATTTTATAACAAAAAACAAAATATTTTCCATATATACACTCAACTGCCAAAGTTTGCAGTCATCGACTTGACTAAACTGATTCCGTTTCTCAAAAAAGGAATATTTTACTATTCAGTAAGACGTGGATGGGTAACGATCAAGAATTTGATATTCTGAATTTCAATTGCATTATAATAGCGTGGTTACACTGCTTCATAGTAGGTGTTTAAAAACTAGGTGCTTACACTGTTTTTTTTTTTACAGTCAGATGTTTTTTTGTTTTGGTTATACATACAAAAGGAACGTTGTGGCAAATTGTGAGAAATTAAAATGGAAATTGTGAGAAAAATAAATGGTTAAGAACAATTCGCAGTGTATGCAAATAACTCTTGCAACTTCCTACTTCATTCCTGCTACTTATTTTATTAATGGTGGCTTTACAGTGACTCGTATCATGAAGATTCGGTTTTGTGGTTTACAGTGCTACTTTAGTATCACGAACAGCTGTTGTTTGTATTGATTATACATACAAATGAAACGTTGTGGCTAATAGTGATAATTAAAATGGACATTTTGTGAAAAATATATGATTAAGAACAATTTGGAGTGTATGCAAATAATTCTTGCAGCTTCCTTTTTCATTACTGCTACTTATTTTATTAATATTTAAAGAAAAAATTACTATTTAAAATTTTCTTCAAATTGTTTTGTATAATGATCAGCTGTTTTATGTGCGGCGCGCAAAAAAACGAAGAAGACACATGACAATCACAAAAAACGACGACATTATGAAAATGCTGCCAACCTACATGGAAAAATTGCCCAGCCCTGTTAAGACTGACCATTCAAAAAAACCGAATCCTAGCGTATTTATTTGAGATTGGCATCTCTCAATCGAATCACTCTACAACAACAACCCCTCTATTTTGTCATTTTCCCTGTTGTTGTTGTCAAATGGAACTCGAATCATAGTCGCATCTTTATATATTCGACTCTTCGCTCACTGTAAAGCCACTATAAAATGTAAAAATAAAATTACAATTTTAAATTTACTTCTAATTGTTTTGTGAATGTTTATGTTTACCGCGCAACGAAAAAAGACAAAAATGTACTAAAAAAGGCAGACATTTTTCAACACTGCTGCGGAGCGACCAGTCGACAGTTGTTGAAAATTTAGTTTTTTTTCTTCAACAGTTTAAAAACTCCTTCGATTTCTACAACAACAACCCTCAATTACGTCACTTTTCCCTGTGGTTGTTGTAAGAAAAAACAGTTTTTTAAACTGTTTCAGGAAAAATGTTTTTCCTCAGTCTAACTACGCTATAAATACTCTATAAAATACAAAATACCAGATGTTCGTGCTGGAGGAATAGTAATTTACAAAAATCAGAGTGATACAATCAGCATTGTTACACCAAGTATGCATATAATTATGGAAAATAATACGGAATCAATGATACGAATGTCAAGTATTGACTACATTTGTTCCGCATCATGTAGGATGGAGAACGGTATTCAAATAATAATGGCAGTTATTTACATATCGCTAGGTTGTACAGTTCAACAAATAACGTTGTTCATCCATACATCACTTTTGGAGTTTAGTGAGGAGGGTTCTGCTCTACTCGGACAAAATTACCACAAACTCCCATAATAATTAAAATTTTTGTTCTGAATGAAGCTTCGCTCTACACGGGTGTCCCACGACACCTTTTTTTTCTTTTAAACAGTTTAAAAATAGTTTCTTCAGTCTAACTACACTATCAGCATTTTTTCGAAACAGTTTAAAAAGTTTACGCTTCAAGTTACAGACCAAGCTTTGATATTTTATTTAATAAAAGGCCGCTCTTATCGAAAACGATTTATATTTTTTAACTCTCTTCAATTAATTTTTCTTCCATTTTGCTTTATTTTTCTGACTCTACTAAAATTTATAAACAATGAAATGATAACAAATAATTTTTTGCCATTCACAAAGAACAGGTATTTGTTATTTACCACAACACCAAATAGTTCTTTTTTGGTTCGAATACAGCTGTTTTCGGTTCGCAAAACAGAGAAAACGCGGTGATTTCTTTTTTCGAATATTGATGTTCGAACGAACTGCTGATTGAATACTGATTAGTTTAGGGCCGTCTAAAATGTATTTAATTTGGGGCGACAGTTATCATTTATTTTTCTTTGGATCCTCTTGCTCGTATTTACACTCAGCCACAGGTGCCAAGCAAATATTTTGACTCAGCTCACTCCCATTCACATCCCTCACTCTACAAAAACCAAACGAAAAAAAAAAACTTCCCATCTAAACAAACAACAATCGTGTAGAGCACCGTCTTTAACACATTCCATACATGCCAACTTCCGGCAATTAGTTTAATAAAATTTCTTATTGAATTTATCACTTTCTACACATTTTTAAACAAAAATAAAACTTTACAGCTTTATTACCAATAATTATAGTTAATTTTAACATATCAATTAATAGAATTAAAGACAAATTCAAATCTTCAAAAATGTTAAAATTTATATGCAATGGTTTATTGGTTGGTTTTTCTTATTTTGTCTATTTTACATCAATGGAAATGAGATTTGGGTAAAATACAAATTTATGCCTTTAAACAACTTATATGTTAACTTCTTTAAATGCAGTTTAGCGAGTAAAACAATAGACTATAGTTCTTGGTACTTTTTTTTCCTTTTATAACTTCAGATAAGAGAAAATTTAACAACCAAAAATTAGGCGATTTCAAAACCGTCAAAAACGGTTTCCAGCACACCGAGAAATGGAATTGGGTTGAAATTGAGATGAAAGCGGTTTCCAGCACATACCCGAATATTATAAAACACAACTCTTTTAATTATTTTAAAACTTGATTCCTTCCATTTTGTTTAGCAGTTTCATTTCAACAGCGTGCTCATATAGGTGAGGCACATTACTTTTTTTTAAATATTAATAAATGACCAAAAAATTGGAAATGACCAAAAACTTGGCATCATTGCCGCAGAGTGACCAGCATTAAAACTGAGATCTGGCTGAAATTCAGTGTTTTAGCAGTCAGAACACAGAATTCTGCTTGTGTTCTCGATGAACCCAACTTGAACCCACTTTTAAGGCTGGTCACTCTGCGGCAGTGCAACCAAGTTTTTGGTCATGTCCGCCTTTTTTTGGTCATTCTCGACATTAAACAGCTGATTATTGCACAAAACAAATTGAAGAATATTTTAATTTGTAAGTTTTTTTTAAATATTAATAAAATAAGTAGTATAAATAAAAAAAGAAGCTGCAAGAGTTATTTGCATACAATGCAAATTGTTCTCAATTCATGTACTTCTCGCACAATTTGCATTTTAATTTCTAACAATTGGCCACAACGTTCTATTTGTATGTACAACCAAAACAAAAAACAGCTGCTCAGAACACACTGAGGACGCAAAACCAGAACTCTCTACTTTTTACTCACTATAGACCGGCAAAACTCAAACAGAACACAGAGTTCTCAATACAACAACCACAACAAATTTCATTAATTTTCTCTTTTGTTGTTGTCGTCAGAACTCTGTGTTCTGCTTGAGTTCTGCGGAACTCTGAATTTTACTCACTGTGAAAACACTATAAAGCTGGAGATACAAAATCGACTTCAACGATAAGCTGCATTGTCGACAAACGCACCATTGCAGCTTCAAGGTACATAAACGACGTTGAGGTACACGAACGACTTCAACGTTATTTACTTCAGTAAACAAAAAACAACTCTGAATTTGAAAAATTAAGAAAGTAATTATTGAAGAAAAGTGTATTAAAAGTAATAAATTTAATTGGAATAACTTTTTAAAAAGAATGGGAAAGTCTGCCATCAAATTTAACATAAATACTGCAAAGAGATTGCCATTTACCAAATCAGTTTTTTGTCATTCACCACGCGATCAGGCAGTTCTTTTGGTTCACTAACCAGTTATTTTTCCATTTACCAATACTGTTTTCTGTTGAGGTCAAAGTTGCTCAAGTTTTAACGTAGCTTTCGCGACCAAGCTATGTAACTCGCTCCATATGATATCATACATTTCAACTTTTGTGTTTTGCTGTACGAACGCAGTAAAAGCTGATTTGCATGATAACGTCGTTTGTGTATTTCCTGCTTAATTGTTTATGTAGTTCCGCCTTAACAGTATGAAACTAATTCTTTAGTCAAGACTCACCATGTGTATATCCTATAAATTGAAAATTGCAAAATTTGTAAAAATGTAATTAATGCCCGATTCACACAAGGCATAATATAATTTTTTTTGTAAACAGCTCAAATAATTGCTTATTTTCTATAACACCAGGCAAATGATTAAATTGCAGGGTTGTTTTGATAAAATTAAGTGAACTTTTCCTGCTACATACGTGTAAGCGAAAATTTAAGTTACCAGGGCTGATAAATTTTGAGTACTGCTGCCAACTCGGCGTGGAGTGTCGTTTTACAACCTGGTGATACGACCCATGGAGCGGCGAAGGTTTTATATAGGCCTCATCTCCAGACCAAGGAATGA
Organism: Amiota mariae; assembly: GCA_035041805.1. Classification (NCBI taxonomy): domain Eukaryota; kingdom Metazoa; phylum Arthropoda; class Insecta; order Diptera; family Drosophilidae; genus Amiota; species Amiota mariae. The sequence goes on from JAWNKV010000239.1 coordinate 16,006, forward strand.
ATATAACCAAAACAAGTATGACTCGAATTTGGTAGCTACGGATATTATCCAAGGTATTCTTTGACGTTGCAATCCCTGTGCTCGGCATCGTAATACAAAGCTTTAATTGACAATTGTTCACGTTAAACAAATCGATATTACATGGGGCCGTGTGAATAAAAATGAAGTTCAAGGTAGAACTTACAAATTTTAAGTTGAAGCTAGTTTTAAGGTAAATAAAAATTTCATTTACAACTAGTGATATTTGCAGTCTAGCACAAACTAGTTTGCTGGAAATAAGTGTGAATTACAACTACTAAGAACTTAAAATTACTAGTGTTAACTTAAATTTTTGTAAGCATGTCATTGAGGTGCTGGAAAGACTGTTATTGTTGGTTTATTCGCTAAAAAAATGGTTTGTCGTTTGTTTTTATTTAAATATGCCTGCATTTATAAACATTCGCCAACGAAAACAATACGTGTGCGGACACAGCAGACTATTTTAATTAATTATTTTTTTAAGACACGGCATTCTTATGCCACCCTCAATAACGGCACTTGTGACTTCTTAAATATAATTTTATAACTTTGTAGCAGTTTAAAGAATTTTTCACTATTTTTCCGGACATCGTAGCGGTAAAAATATCAAATAATCAAAACAATAGTTTTGGTAGGTATTGAATGAACTACATAGTTTGAAAGAGGCTGTTTTAGATATGGGAACTAGTTTGTTAATGATCTCGCTCTTTTTCTAATCAGTGAACGGTTATGTTTTTGTGATATCAGTAAGCAGTGCGTAATATTAATAAATAAATACGCAGCTCATAATTAGATTTTACGGTAATTTTATATAAAATGAAAATTGTTAAAATTATTTCAATTAAATTTCGTATATTTAATTTTATTTTTATTTCCATATCACCGAATAAATAAATAAAATTAATTACGTTGATATTTTGTTATTTTTTAATGTAAAATCAAGTAAAATTTATTCATTTAATTACCTCTGCTAAAACGTTTTTTAAAACGAACAAGTGAACTAGAAGAGCGAACTAGTTCGCCATAGAGATTCAAACTAAATTAAGCACTCCGAGCGCGAACGATTATGCCAAGCCTATAAAACAAAATGATAGCGTTACCATAAAGGTTGAGGTACACAAACGACCTCAGCGTTAAGCTGCATTGTCGACAAACGCAGCATGCAGCGTCAAACTACACACGTCGTCGAGGTACACAAACGACTTCAACCATATTGACTTCAGTAAACAAAAAACAGCTGTGAAAATTTAAGAAAGTAATTATATAAGAAAACTGTATTTAAAGTTGAATTATTAAAAAAAAAATCAGCCAAGTGTGAGTCGGACTTGCACACGAAGGGTTCCGTACCAGCGTACAAGATTTTTTGCTTAAAATATTAAATTATGTTTATATTTAATAGCCTAAAAGTATACTACAAAAAACAAAAAATTGTTAAACAAAAGAACAATGCTTCTAAAAATGTGTATTTTTAGTATTTGTCGTTCTACACACAAGTGAATTACACAATTTGTAAAAATTTCAACTCTAAGCTTAGTAATAGGGTCCCGTTAGTTCCCTATGGGTACGGAACCCTAAAAATGAAGTATGTATTTTTATTATTATTGAATTGGAATAACTTTTTAAATAGATAGGAAAGTCGGCCATCAAATTTAACATAAATACTGCAAAGAAATTGTTTTCTGGTTCATAAACCAGTTATTTTCCCATTTACCAATACTGTTTTCTGTTGAAGTTGTTCGACTTTTGACGTTGTTTCGTTCGGGAGCAAGCTATGTAACTCGGTCCATACGATTTCATACATTTCAACTTTTGTGTTTTCCCGCACGAACGGACCAAAAGCTAGTTTGCAAGAAAACGTCGTTTGTGTACCTTGCTATGAATTTATAAGAAAAATAATCGTATTTTTAAACAGAAGCTGCTCTATTTTGTTCGAATCCAGCCAAATTTATCGTAATCGCTAGATTGTTTCTACAGTGCTTGTTGTGTGTGGGGCCTTAAACAACAAATATCGAACTAACAGTCAAGTGAACCAAACAAAAAGACGGAATGCATATACAATTTTATTAAGATTGTATGTGTATGAACGAGCCAAAGATACTGTAAAGCCTTATAAGCTGGTTGTAGACCAAATAGAATAGCTCGTGAGTGCGAGCGAATGAAGCATAGATGTAGCCCGCCGTGTGTAGTTAGGCTGCGTGGCATTTTTTGTGTCGTCGTAGTATTTTAGTAGCTGCAGTATTGAACCTGCTTGCACACTTGTTAAGACGTTCATAAAACATTGTGGGAACGTGTCTCAACTACCTACTTTTTGAAAAGTGAAGGGCAAATCGTGGCATAGCCGTGCGTCAACTTTGCGTAGTAGCGTAGAGAAAATTCATTCAAGCTCGCTTAAGTAATCCTTTCTATAAACCAAGTAAGTAGTTTAGTGAACGTCAGTATTTTGATAGAGTGAATAATGCACACATACACACACACAGGCACATCCAAGATGGCTGTTAAGCCCGGCCTGGGTCGCAAAACTGGCAACAAAAATGCGCCAATATTTAGCCATGAGTTTATTATACAAAATCATGCCGATATTATTTCTTGCGTGGCAATGGTATTCGTTGTTGGGCTTATGAATGAGGCAACGGCACCCTTTGCTAGTGCATTTATCTCACTACATCACAACGTTAGCGGTGAGGATCCAAGCCGCGAATATCCACTGGGTAAAGCTTTTACCTACGTGGCTGGCATCAAGGACTATTGTGCTATATTTTTTTATACACTAACGGCCATAATTTTACACGCCATTATACAGGAGTTCGTTCTCGACAAAATCTCGAAAAAGCTACATTTATCAAAGTACAAATTATCATTGTTCAACGAATCTGGTCAGTTAATCATATTTCATTTATTGTCATTTATATGGGGCGTTAACATCGTATTGCGCGAGGGCTATCTTGGTAACTTTGCGCTGCTCTGGGAGAACTTTCCCAATCACCCAATGAATTTTGTGCACAAGTTCTACTTTATCATACAGTTAGCCTACTATCTCCATATGCTGCCAGAGTTATATTTCCAGAAGATAAAAAAGGAGGAGCAGACAATCAAAAATTGTACATTCCATTAGTGGTTTTTCGCTTATATGTTTGGCATACACATTCAGCTTTCAACGCATTTGTCTTGTTCTGTTGACACTTCACTACTTCAGTGAAGTTATTGCACATGTCTTTCAGCTGATTGGCGTTTTTGATCGTGATGAAAAATTGGCAAAGGCACGCATTATAAATAGTGTGAGCTTTGTCTTTGTACGCTTCGCAACATCGGTGATTGGTGTGCTGACGTTATATTATGGTGTTGCTGGCTGTAATCACAGGTTGCGCGCCTTTATTGCACTCGTTGGTTTAATTGCGCTGCAGGGTTATCTTATTTTCTCGTTCATTACTGAACAGCTGCGGGCCAAGCGCGAAGCCAAGCGCGAAGCTAGATTAGCGCAACAAGCGCAGGCGAAAAAGTCAAAGTCATCAAAGGAAAAGGCAAGACGTAAGAAAGAAAGTGATTTGCCTGAGGCGGATCAGCCGAGTCCTTCTAAGGTGAGGGTAAAGTAAGTCTCTTAAAGATGCTTCAAGCTGCTGTAATATGAAGGTGGCACTACAAATATATTTTCTATTGATCATGATACATTTTGCACCGCATGCAACACGACTACAACATTATTAAAAACAGAAATATAATTAAATGTTGGAAAAAATCGTAACTTTCTGAAAAATTTAAAGATTGGTAATATGAATTTCCATTAGCTAGGTTATACTTGCTCGCATTTAAATCTTTGAATATACGATTATGATTACAAACCAAAAGAATCAAGGGTAAATCAACCTATTAATTAGAATAAAATTAAATTTTATATATTTTTGAAATTTTGAAAAATAGAATGCATCTTATTCGATCTTCTAATAACTTTCACGAAAGGAAATCAAATCAATGATGTATACAGAATCATTAAATTCAATGTCAACATACATATTTAATTTAATAGAAGAATCAAATTTAACATTTTCCATAGCATTAATGTACATGAAACGTCATCATGATCGAACATAATTCATACACGGCTACGGTTAGACGATGATTTTTCATACATATCGCATCGTAGCAACAAAAAGAGATAACTTAAAATTTTTATTTTTTCAATAGAGACAAAAAACTGTTGATATGAGAAGAAAGAGTCTTTTTTTTTTTTTTTTGGTAACGCGTAGAGAAAAGAAGTAAAAAGAAGATTAACTTTGGCTATGCCGAAGTTGTAATACTGTTTACGCATCTTTATCCATATCTTCTAATTATTGTTCCAAGTTCACGTTTTGTATGGTAGGTACCCCTCCTAGTGGTCCGAGGATCTTGAAATTTACATGGTTGGACATGGTATGAGTCAGACACTTATAATGTCCAAATTTCAGATCCATTGTACAAAAAACAAAAAAAGTTCTTCTAATAAGAACATTAAATTGGATTTGGTTTTGCATGTGTTGCGTATGGTGAAAAAAAAACTTCAGCTTTCTAATAAAAAAATTGAGAGAACTGCGTGAAGACTATAAAAACAACAAATTTTTACAGTGGTTAAGGATGATTATTGTATGTTGTTTTTTTAACAAAAACTCTAAATTTGATAATTTTGAGTTGAGACCCTTTTGTTATTGGTTATCTCTTCACATAGGGCTCTTAATTGCTGCTAGAATCTAGATTGATCGAACCAACACGAAACATAAAAAGTGGTGGGATTGGAAACCAAGTTGATTTGAAATGGTGTCATGAAATCCTATCGGTTGTTTTTTTCGAACATAAGCAAAAACCATTTTCGAATCAGCTGTTCTGCTGAGAATTGAGAATATTGTGGGTCTTCACGATGACGCACAAACCGCAACAATTTGTGAGCTCATAACTAAAAAATGTGTGAGCCTATTGATAGTGATGTGATAGTTTTCAATACCAAAGACCATTAACTTATGTAGACTAGACAGATCGAACTGAATCGTTGCCGTTCTAAATTTTCTATTTCGAATAGTTTGTACGTGTTTCCAACAACAAGAACGCATGAAATTGTTGTTGGCATGGTCAGACACAAAAATTGTTGTGAGCGATTGTTGTTGATTTGCTCAGCAATATTGAAAGCGAAACAGAAATATTGAGAGCTAAACCACAATTTTGAGAGTGAAACAGCAACTTTGAGAGCGAAAATGCAATTTTGAGAGCGAAACACAATTTCGAAGTTCGAATTGTCAAGTCTATGGTATATATGGTCTTTGTCAATACTGCGCATTCATGCATTGGCAACTCAGCTTCCTCGTTTACAGAACTGGAAGATTTAAACAAACAATTGAAAATACCAAAAAGTGAATTTATTGCAATAAAAACACAAATTGCAATAAAAAAAATAATTATTCGACCTTCTATTTGCTGTAAATCAATTGTTATTTGAATTTAATTGGTAAATCATTTCACTTTTGGAATAAATACAATGTTGGCAGCCCTCACTGATTTGAGTGATTTGTGAGGTGCAAACCAACCTTATCAGGGGTGTCACAGAAATCGCCGACGAATTTAAGGAGGAACGCTTTTGATGCCGCCGAAAAAATTCGTAGGTGTCAAAGAAAACGTTGAGATTTCATTTTTCGAACTTTGATGTTCGAATAACAGCTGATCGAAATGTGTGTGCGATTTTTTGTGATTGCCAAACATGTAAATGGACAAGCAACTTGAAAATTAGGTGCGTAAATTAAAATGAAGCCTAAAGAAAGATAAAACAAGCCACTTGGTTGGGTTATTGCGCTTGAGATACAAGGTCAGAATTATTTGATATTTGTTCTTTGCAATTGTATTTACAAAATTTTATTTATAAGTTTCCTATACAATTAGCGTATGGAAAAATGTATTGTACGTTCATACGCTACGTTTTCTGGGAGTTGGCTCTTTCCAAAGAGTCATTGGGAAGGATGGAGACTTGGGGCTTTCTTGCACAGCAGTATGCAAAATTTTGTGGCAAATAATTCCACTGTTGGAGAAAAAACTTTGTTCCCACTGCATTATTTTAATGCAAAGTGATGACAGAATGTCTGTATCAAAACGCCACTTCGATACGAAGTATGGAATTCCTGGCGTTATTGGGTACATTGATGGTATCCACATATAGATTTTCAAGCCAAGCGAATCAGAAAGTCAATATTTGAACCGCAAAGGTTACTTCAGTTTAAATGCCAAGATTGTGAGTATAAGTATGGTATATATGCTGTGTGTATATTTGTAATGATCGTGATGTCGTGTGCTCAAATATCGTAATCGTGATGTCCTGTGTAATGTTGTTAACTGATAAGTATTGTATATATTGCTTATTGTTGATAATTTAATATATGCGTGCGCTATATGTGGATGCAACAATGATTGGGGCAAGTCACGATTCCTATGTGTGGAATGTAAGTAAGGCAAAAACGTTTTTAAAACGCAATTTTGAAGAAGGTAACCATGGCAACAGGCTCCTTGCTGATTCAGGCTATCCTATGGAGCCGTATGTGCTAACGCTTTATAGGAATCCTGAGGAAGGCACAGCATAACGCACCTTCAATCTTCGACATACATCTGCTCGAAATATTGTGGAGCGTACAATATATGTTGTGAAAAGTAGGTTCAGGTCATTGCAACAATGTTTATTGTTTCACCCACTAAAAGTATTAAGAATTGTGAATGTCTGTTGCGCTCTCCACAATATTTGTCTTGAACGGAATTGCACGAGCTTTGAATGTGGGGAAACAGTGCAAAGAACAATAGTGATCGAGACGAGGAAGCCAACACAACCGGTGTGGAATTTTAATTCTATTCCATTTTTTTGAGGAAACTACTCATTCTTTCGGGGAATTTCTTCCGCTCCTCCAATGTTTCCTTCATTATATCTATTAATAATGTGGTTTGTTTGTTGTTTTCACGCAACTCGTTCACAACGTCCTTTAGTGTTGCGTTTTCTTCGGCGACGATGTTAATTTTATATGTTGCGAATGCGAAGTTGGTGGTGCTGCTGCTACTTACATTGAAGGCCAGATTAAGGCTGTTGCTGTTGTTTTCCTCAAGTTTACGCCTCTGGAGGATTTGAATATTCAATGGATTCGAATGCTGCAAGAGAATATAAAGTTACAGTAGTAATGGTTTTATTGTTTATTTTTATTACACTTACCAAAGTCTTTGTTTTCCATTGGTAATTTTTTTTCCTTATCACCACTGATTATCGATAACCCGTACGCAACTCCTCCTTCCACACCATTCACCGCTGCGTATAAATTAGCCAGCACAGCAATGTGGTCCTCCGTTGCTGTGATGGTTTCCATTTTGAATGGACCTCCATTAGTGGCCCTACTTTCAATTTTGTTCGCGGCTTTTTTTTCACCTATATTCACCTTCCAGTCTTTACATACCTGTGCAATTTGTTTAAGTATATATAATATTAATTATACTCTTCACGTTAGTGAATAGTATTATAAGTTTGTCATGAAGTTTGTAACACACAGAAGGAGACATCGGAGACCCCTTAAAGTATATATATTCTTGATCAGCGCGACGAGACGAGTTGATCTAGTCATGTCCTTCTGTCCGTCTGTTCGCACTCCTAGTCCTTCAGTTTTTGAGCTAGAGAGCTGAAATTTTGTACATAGGTTTCTTTTTACGAAACGCCGGTCAAGTTCGTAAATCAGCCGAATCGGACCACTAGGGGGGTACCATACAAACCCCCTTTTTTAACTCAATGTTCTTGACTGAAATTCGGACACTACAAGTTTCTGGTCTATGCCCACCAAACATATAAATTTCATGATCCTATTGTAACCAGGAGGGGTACCTCCCACACAAACTTCCTTTTAAATTAAAGTTCTTATTAGAAAATTTTTTTCTGACTTATTGAACTGAAATTTGGACACTATGAGACTCTGACCCATATCACAAACCATGAAATTTGCAAGACCCTCGGACTACTAGAAGGGGTACCCCCATACAAACCGGGGTCCAAATGAAAGTTCTTATTAGAAACACTTTTTTGTTTTTTGTACTATCGACTTTTGGACACTATAAGTGTCTGACCCATAGCCACCAACCTTATAAATTTCACGATCCTCGGACAATTAACTAGGGCGTGAAGAGTATTACAACTTCGGCATTGCCAAAGTTAGTCTTTTTTATATTTTTTAAATACGTTTGTACTTACTCTGCGCCACTCATCTGCAGTCTTAATTGGTGGACCAACGGCGTTTAAATTTGCCGCCAATTTCTTCCAGGCATCTGCCGCAGCGACTTGGTCACCTTTCTGGTATCCCATGGCACAGTCTATATTTTCCTACATGAATTTAAGGATAATTTCATCCTGTTCCACTGCCCTGTGTTTTCCCCTAAACATACAAGAAATTATTACATTACACTTTTGTAATTTTACTTTATTATTATTATTGTTGGGGGATGTAGCACTGCGACCTATAAGATCTATTGGGCCCCCTTCATGGACTTAGAGTATTTTTCCTCGATGAATTGTAGTATTGATCCTACTTCACAAAGTCTGAATTCGTCCTCAGATATGGTGAATTTGCCAAGGTGCTTGCTTCTCCTGCGCATCAGGGCAGAGCAAGTTCCTATCACATGTAGTGCGGTCTCATCATCTTCCCCGCAGAACCTGCAAAGATCATTAGACGAGATTCCCAGGTTTGTTAGGTGGCGATTCAACCTACAATGTCCTGTTAATAATCCCGTAATGATTCTTAATTTGTTCTTCGTTAAGTTCATACAGTCCTTGTAGCGTTTTAGGTTGTATGTCCCTAGCGCTAATTTGGAGTGTGATAGCCCCGGTAATTTTTCCCAGTATAATCTTCTTTGTTTGTCCTCTTCCTCCCAGATAATACGGGAGATGTTACCCGATCCTACTCCAAAGAATGGTTCGGGCCCTACAAATGGATATGATGCTCCTTTCCTGGCAAGTTTGTCTGCCATTTCGTTTCCATAAATCCCTACGTGTCCCGGAACCCATAGAATTCGCAACTGATTGAGTTGCCCTAGGATGTTCAGCTTATCAATGCACTCCATCACTAGTTTCGATGTGACTTGGTGAGATTTAAGTGCTTTGATAGCTGCCTGGCAGTCAGTATTGCTATTCTGCGGTTCCGGTAGTTCCAATCGAGATAAAAGTGCGCACACCTATCTATCGCGTATACTTCCGCTTGAAAGATTTAAGTGTTCTTACCTAATGGTTCAAAGTACCTTTTCCCTTGTCCAAATACACCCGCCCCGGCCCCATCTTCGGTGAGGGAGCCGTCGGTGTACCATGTTATCATGTACTGGTTTAACTTATATGTTTCTATTAAACCTTCTCAATTTTTCTTGTTACTAAGCTCAGTTTTAAAAAGCTTCTTAAAGCTGAACGTTGAGAGCATTGAGTCTCTTGGCATCGAGGTTTCAGGAAGTTTCAGTGAGAAGTTGTGTCTTCTTTTGGCTGAGATAACCACCTGTGCTGATGTTGTTCCCAGCTACCCTCAGAATCGCCCTCCTCGCTTGGGATTGGATGTAGATATGCAGAGGAGTGAGATTCAAGAGTACCTCTATTGATGCAGTTGGACATGTTCGCATAGCTCCCGTTATACATACACATGCAAGTCTTTGTATCTTGCTAAGGGTGCTTATTACTGCCTGCTGCTTCGTGCAGTTTTCCCAGACTATTGCCCCGTAGGTAATCATAGGTCTGACAATTGCTGTGTATATCCAACGCAGGATTTTTGGTGTGCAACCCCAACTCTTACCTGCAATTGCTCTACACGTCATGAAAGTTTTGGTGGCTTTCTGTTTAACTTCCTTAATGTGGGGTTTCCACATTAATTTTTGGTCTAAACAGATACTCAAGAATTTTACTTCTTTTTGAAGTTCTATGTCTATGCCGTCTAAAAGGATAGTTTTAAGATGCTAAGTTTATACTTCCTTGTGAATGGTACTACCGTTGTTTTTGCTGGATTAATATTCAGCCCAACAGTGGCACACCATCTCTTCGTTAGTTTAAGTCCTAGTTGAATTATTTCACATAGAGTGTCCTCAAATTTACCTCTACAATTGATGACTATGTCATCCGCATAGCCCTGAAATGACAAGCCACTGTTTCCTAGTTCAACCAGTAGCTCGTCTACTACTATACTCCACATAAGTGGTGATAGTACACCTCCCTGTGGGCAGCCCCGTGAGGTGTCGGCGATTATGCTTCCTTTACTAGTTGGTATTTCTACCTTCCAGATATGAAGCATAGAACTCATCCAAGAAGCTAGAGTATTGTCAACCCCTCTTCTTGTAAGAGATCTTCTGACATTTTTGCAAAAAATTCTTCAATACTTAATGTTTGAAACTTCTTCTTCTCATTAGTGCATTCATATTAAAACTTGTCATTAAACTAATCAATTTATACGCATTTTTTTAACAAAATTAAAACATCATAGCTTTATTACCAATAAATACAGATTATTTTGACTTGTAACTTAATAGAACTAAAGACAAATTGGAATCTTTGAAAATGTGAAATTTTATATGCAAGCAGGTTGGCATATTCAGCATTGGTTGGTTTTGCTTATTTCGCTCATTTTACTTTATTGGAAAAGAGATTTTGGTAAAATGCTTTTTTTTTTAAATATATTTTTTTAACAATAATCACCAATACGAGAGGTTTTAATTGCTATTTGTGCACTGACAATATCTTACAAGTTAATTATAACATTAGAAAACAAGACTATACTATTTAACAATGACTTACAGTAGGTAACAAAAATTATTATGATTTAACAGTGGCTAGTATAACAAATAATACACAAGCGGTTGTGTTGAGCGTTTGCTAGGGGATTTGGATGAATCGTTAGTCGGTTATTGTATCTGCTGCTGTGGAAATTTATGGAATCTCACACAAAGGAGACGTTTAGGTCTCGGTGTAACTGGGAGTTTCGGATATACCAAGGAGCACCTGTTATCAATCGCAGGGCTTTGTTTTGCATTATTTGGATGCGTTTGATCTGGTTTGCTGATGCTGTACTCCATAACTGGTTGCCATATAACCATGTAGAAGCAATTACCGATTTGTACACCAGCACTTTGTTTCTCAAGCTGAGCTTGCTTCTGCTTTACATTAGCCAACTTAGTTTTTTAATTTTTGCAATGTATTTTACGTGGGCTTTCTTAATGTGTTCTGACCAAGTTTCCTATCAAGTTGCATGCAAGGTAATTGTGTGACGTTTGGTCGGAATGGGACCACCATTGAGGTAAAGACTTGTGCATGAATCTTGCTTTAGGGTGAACGTTACATTAGCAGATTTATGTTGATTTACTGCCATGTTCCATCGTTTGAACCAGTCCTCTAAAATGTTTATATATTCCTGCAGAATAGCAGTGGCTTCAAAGGAACATTTGGATGAGATGATTGCAATCCGGTTATTCGGTGGTGGCATGTCACTTGTGAAAATTGTGTACAGCACTGGAGCGATTACGCTGCCTTGGGGCACCCCTGCCATGATTTGTCGAATGGTAGACGCCACGTCCTTAATTGTCACCATGAGAGTCCTGCTTTCGAGAAATGACCTCAGGATTACGTAGAACGGAGCTGGACATAGTTGTTTGCATTTGTGAAGAATGCCATCGTGCCATACCCTGTCAAATGCCTGCTGAAAGTCGAGGAATACTGTATTGCAGAACTCTTTGTTCTCGAAGGATTTTTTGTATTACTCTGTGAACCTGTTCTGGGGTACTGCTTTTTTCTGAATCCAAATTGATGATGTGGTATAACACTCTGGACGCCACTTACTGCCAACAATCTACGCAAGAATATTCTTTCGAATATTTTGGAGAGAATTGACAGTAAGCTAAATGGTCTGTACGATTCAACCAGACTTTCTGGCTTGCCAGGTTTTGGAATCATTGTAATCAAGCGCATTGTTGAAGAACCGGTTGGGGAGATATGATTGATAGGAAGGTCCATTTGAAGCGGCGATTCAAGAAAGGCTTTTGTTGTGTTCGCATCTGTCGATTCAGCAATATTATATGACGTGAATCTTGTTTGAAGATGTTCCTCAAATGCTTCACCCTTGTCAGGATCGGTTCTGCACCACTCACCTCTGTCGGTTTTGATTGGGAAATTATGTAAAGGTTGACGTTTGATTTATCATGTCGGTTTCCAGACACTACCATTGGAGACTTTGTCAGTATCGGCATTCTTCAGTATGTCTTCAAACAACATGGATCGCTCAGATTTCAGTAGATTTGTCAATTTGTGGCCAGCTCTGATATATACTGCCTTGTCCGCAGTTTGATGAGTACGTTGAAACTGTCTCAGGAGGCGTCGTTTTTCTGCTACAAGTTGGGTGACTCGTGGAGAAGGTTTTGGTAGCGTACGCAGATTGGCTGTTCGTGGACGTAGACAGCAGTGCCGCTTCATGAATTTTTTTGGACAAAAGTTCCACCGCATCATCAATATCTTCAGCTGAGTTGAGATCCATGCTTAGTACAAGTTTTTGCTCCAGTGACATTTGAAAAACAGACAGATCAACGCCAGGGGGAAATATCCTAGTCTTTGCTGAGTAGTTAAGAACCCGACCTTCTAGTTAATTATCAGAGGCAGATGATCCGAACTGAGATCAAAACTATTACGTATTGATAGTTGAGCCTGTGCAAAGCCTCCGGAAACTGCAAAGTCAATTGCACTCGGTGTTCTTGTGTTGTCATAAGAATATCAGGTCGGAGATCCTGTGTCCAGAATATCCCAGTTACTGTTAAGAACACATTTTAAAAGTTCTGTTCCTCTAGGGCATGCCCGAAGGTTGCCCAAGTGACAAAGCTTGGCATTCCAGTCACCAGCACCAACAAAATTTGTTCCAGGAAAATCTGGGAGGGCAGTACACAGCCGATATCGTTATGTTACCTTCTTGTCTCTGTAGTTCGATAGAGGCCATTTGTAATCGGTCCAGGCAGACCGGTTAAAGAGGATGATATTTGACGCTTAACTAGTATCGCGGCACCACCAAAGGCGCCATCAGAAGGATGATTAGCATTGTACAGTTCGTAACCAAACTGTTTTAGGGTAAATCGACTACAAAAGTGAGTTTCTGAGAGTAGCATAACATCTTATGGGTTTTTATAAAAACTTCGAGCTCGAGTGCTCTGTTGACTACGCCATTAGCGTTCCATAGTCCTATGGTTATGTTTATGGACATTTTGGGGCCGTAAGGGCGGTTAAGATTTGCAAGATTTGTTTTTGCATGCTCTTGAACTCTTTGCATGCTGTGTACTCTTTTTGCATGGCGATAAGTTCATCAAACTTGCTAGTTAATTTATCTATTTTATCACCGAGATTATTGTCCAAGATATGATTTGATGAGTGTGAGGCTGTTCTTTTTGTGCTCTATTTCCGGGGGTCTATTTCCGTGGTATCTGCATAGGATATTCATTTGAAAGTGTTGTTTGAGTTTATGGGGTGGAGTTATTAAGGGAGTTTGATGCAGAGTTTCTGTTAGAAATCATATCTCTGTTTAGATACGAATTTGGCCTTGAGGTTTTATCTTTTTTAATTAACTGTTGATAGAGATGCACCCCTTATAGTTAGCAGTATGTGATTCTTGACAATGTACACAGGCTGGCAAGTCTGCTTTTTTTCACAGCTAGTAGTGGAATGATTATCTCCACATTTCACAAATCTGAAACTCTTCCGGCAGTACTTTTTTGTGTGCCTAAGTTCTTGACATCAATGGCATTGTACAAGTCGAACTTGCGTAGTGCTTCCACAGTAACTCGTTGCCTGCATAGTATTTTAATATCAAATACCTTCTTATTATTGTCATTGGGTTCTAGGTCCACGAAGAAGGTGTCTAACTTTTTGTTGTCTTTGCGGCTTGTGGGACTATGTGCATTCTTGACATTGTGACCATGTTTGGCAAGGTGATCGGTGATGAGATCTTAAGAGGTAGTGTGTTGGAGTCCTTTGACTACTTTAAAAGGTTTTTCGTCAGTTAGCTGAAAGGTATGAAACTCGACACGTATACTTTATACTTTTATACTTTTTGAGTTAACTGCATTTTTATTCTTGATTCTCTCAAGGAATATACGGTTTGCTATACATCAATGAAGTAAACTTATGCTTCAACATGGAGACGAGCAGTTGGTTTGGCCAAGAAGTCTGAGTATGCTTGGTATGGGGTAGCATCCAATGGCAACTCTTTCCACAAGTCAGGAGTCAAGTATGCATATGTCTTTGCGATAGCAGCGTATGTTGCCTTAGCAAAGTTACCCAAAGTTCCAGTGCAACCACGAGCTGAAGTGTAGCAATCCTCAATACCAGCCATGGTAAGCAACTTCTTGGGAACGGGAACTGATACAATACCAGTACCGCGTGGAGCTGGGATCAAACGCACTGAGACAGAACCGCACTTGCCTGTAACCTTGCATGGCACTGTATGGGGCTTACCAATCTTGTTACCCCAGTAGCCACGACGGATAGGAATAACTGATAGCTTAGCCAAAATAATAGCGCCACGAATAGCTGTTGCCACTTCCTTGCTGCACTTCACGCCCAAGCCAATGTGTCCGTTGTTGTCACCAATAGCAACGAAAGCCTTGAAACGTGTACGTTGACCAGCACGAGTCTGCTTCTGCACAGGCATAATCTTCAAAACTTCATCGCGCAGAGCTGAGCCCAACAAGAAATCGATGATCTCGAACTCTTTGGTTGGCAAAGAGTACAAGTAGATTTCCTCGACCTCAAGTTTTCTCCTAATGATTCGGTAGGTTTCAGTATCCTTGGCGATAATTCTTACAAGATTGTGGTTGGACTTGGTCATGTAGTCATCGGGTTTTACGACTTTATCGAGGTCTTGCCATACGCCATTGATATTTTCTACATAAGGTATTATAAATGGTGGTGGTTTAGGAACATTAGCTTTTCGTTGTTTTCCTCCATTTCATTTCCATCGTTCACATCTAGTATTTGGAAGCGATTGCTTTCTACACGTCTAATACTAATTTTTTTTGAAAGGAGCATTTTCTGAGGTAGATGCTAAGTTTTTAGTTGCACATCAGCAGAAACTTATTTTTGATACTTGCGTTTGGTTTCTGGTGAATGGATTGCCTTCCTTTTGTTAGTAGGAGCTTGCATGAGCAAGACGCAACAGTGCTATCATTATTAGGGGAAACTAGAGAGAAATCCATTTCAAATTCTGCGTCATGACTGATAGTCCCCTCAACAGGTGAGGGGCTCATATTCGAACTGAATTTTCGGAACACCCCTTGGTTTATCGTATTGATCTGGCGATTATGGTTAAGCTTTAGTAAAGCTAAGAGAAAGAGAGACTGACTGAAATTTAAAGCTTCACGTCAGTACACGTGTTTGGCTTGTAAAAAGTTTGGTTACAATGCACTTAAAAGCTCAAATATAGTAAGGTTGGATGCACACTTATTTATTATTTTTCACAAATGTTATAAATAGTTTGGAGATACACAACAAATATATTTGTATTTTATTATTAGTACCACAATCACTAGTTAGTGGATTTGTCCATGGCTAATAATACTAAATCTTTTTCACAAATAACTGCACACAAAATTCACGATCACTGGATATAGCATCAACACTCAATAAGAGCTTAATCGCAACTCTGGTGAAATGCAAATTTATACCTTAAAACAACTAAAATGTTGAATTCTTTAAATGCAGTTTACCGAGGAAAAGAATAATCTGCAATTGTTGGTACTCTTTTTTCTTTATTAACTTCAGATAATGGTAAATTTAACCAAATCACATCTAAACTAATGGGAGATTTCAAAACCGTCAAAAGAGATTTCTGTGACATGGGTTGGAATTGAGGAGAAAGCGATTTCTGTAACACCCCTGTATAATTTGTTGAGTTTATGTTTGAGAGGTTTGTGTGTTATCGGGAGGACCCTTATTATAAATTCTTTAAAACACAAAGAAAGCGATTAAAATAAACCAATACACAATGACCAACTGCCTAGCCTTTTCATTGAAGGAAGAAGATAAATTCATTTCATTTCATTCATTTATTCACAATTATTTGATATTTACATGTATTTATGTGTTTAATTTTTTTAAAAATTAAGAGATCAGGCTCATTTTCCTATGCTACTTAGACATAGGGATTAATAGCTATGGGACTAACAATATGTTCTTAATAATAAAAAGAGGGGGAAAATATTAACAAAAATCCTAAAAAACTAATTTTAATAATTATTACTTATATCTACACTTAAGATTAAAGTATTTGTGCTATACTATTTATATGCGGAAAGTTAGATTGGATACACTTATTTTTAAAATTTAAGGAAAGTCGAGCACATTTGTGTACTATTAACTCGATATTTGCGTTGTGATGCAAGTCAATGGTGGAATGGTGCCAGGGCAGATTAAAAATCATTTTTAATATCTTATTTTGGGTGACTTGCAGTTTATTAACATGACAATTTGCGACAAACAAACTGGGGCCCCATAAAGGATAACTGCTTGAAAAATGGACCTAAATAGGTACATTTTGTTTTCTATGCTTAGGCGTGAGTTCCTGTTGATAAAAGGGTACAGTGTGCGGATCAAAGTGCTAACTCTATTATTGGTAAAGTTGATGTGCTCTTTGAATGTCAGTTTTTTATCTAGAATTAAGCCTAAATATCTAACACTATTTTCCCATTTAACGTCGACATGGTTTAGCTTTATGTGACTCTTAGGGAGGTTTTAGTCTTTCCGCTTTCTGGTAAAAAATTGGCCTGCATAGGAAACAAGACAGCCAAAAGCTACCTGGAGCTTGTTAGAAATGTCGGCAGCTAGGGTCCCTGAACATAGGACCGCCGTGTCATCAGCGAAGATTGAGGTAGTGCAACTTCTTAGTATTGGGAAGTCCGAGGTATAAATGTTGTAAAGGATGGGTGAAAGACAAGAACCTTGTGGACAGCCTGTTCTTATTTCCAAGGCCTGGGATTTGACATTGCTAATATGGACAACGAACGACCGGTTTTTTAGGAAGCTTTGGCTAATTTTTGTGAGTTCTGGGGGGAAATTCAAAAGACTCATTTGGTGAGCTAATCCATCGTGCCAAACTGAGTCAAAAGCTGCTTTTATATCCAATAGGACCACACCCGTGGATTTGGATCTTGAAAAGTTTGTTTAGACAAAGTTCTTGATTCTGGATAATGGATGTAACGTGCTATGTTCACGGCGAAAGCCGAATTGTTGAAGCGGGAGTAAATCATTATCATCCAAGAACTGAGAAAGTTTTATTCGGATAACTTTTTCCAGAATTTTGCTGACCGAGGACAACAAACTTATGGGGCGGTAGGAAGAAGGCAACTCAGCAGGATTGTTACCTTTTCTTATGGGTATAACTTTGGAGATTTTCCATGGCTTGGGAAAATAGTAAAGACGTAAGCACTCATTAATAAGAGTAGTAAGATATTATATTCCCTTGCGAGGAAGTGCTTTAACCCTTATCCAAAGTAAAGGGTCTGGCCAGACATAATTTGTTTTTACACTTTAATTCAACACATTTCTATTTTTGCTAGCAACTTGTGCTTCCAGACACCCTCCTAAAATTTTATTGGCTATCGATCTATGAAATAAAAATTTATTCTTGAGCCTTTAAAAAGGATGTTATAAGGATTTGAAAAAAGTACCGCTAATCCAAAGTACGGGTTCTGGTCAGACCCGTATACATTTCGTATGGAAATGTATGGAATATTATGCATTTTGGTAATTCTACCTGTGTTTTATTTACTATATACTTCGTTTTGATACATAAATAACAGGAAAATAGCACATAAAGGAATATATGAAATACATACATACATACATTTGTGTGTATCTTTTGCTTCTTCGGTTATTTATCCTTCTCACTTTTTTCTACGCGTCAGTTGAATATTGAACGTTGAACGAAAAACACGCCATATTTTACGCGCCAGGTAAATTATAACTTACCTTTTTTATTTGAGATATTTTGTTTTATTTATAATGAAATTCGTTTATAATACACGCTTACGTATTAGGAGTGTAAGAGTTGATTTTTATACACGATTGGTAATTTATTCCATCAAAACCAGCGAAGTATGGTGGGCATGTGATTCGAAGACGAAATTTCCATTGCAAGAAAAATTGTATACGGGCAAAAATCCAGGAGCAGAGCGTGAGGTGGAACAAGGCGAAAATGTTTTGCTCGAATTAGCAAACCGGTGCACCAACAGTGGCAGAACAATGGTGGGTGACAATTTCTTCACAATATTGGATGCAGCCAAACGATCCAATAGAAGATTTATACCTGAAGAAATGAAGAAGGATAATAAGCGTCCAGTACTGTCGTCTCTGTTTGGCTTCCATAACAACCTTGTTTCGCTTTGTAGCTTTGTGTTACTGTCAGTCGTACACTATACCAAAAATGTGGAAGGTGAGGAAATGAAGCCAGAACTGATATTGTTTTACAATATAAACAAAGTTGGCGTTGATTGCATGGATCAAATGCTCACCCAATGTACAACGAAATTGAAGACCAACCGGTGGACATTTGCCTTCTTTTGCAACATATTGGATTTTATGGCATTGGCTGTTTACATATTTGTAAGATCAATGGGCCAGGGTTCAGCAAAAAGGATGAGAGACGCTGTTTTTTGGAAACGCTATCGAAAACATTGGTTCTTCCGAATATTGAAATTCGGATGAATAATGCTCGTACAATTGCCCGTTTCAACATTCGTCTGGCAAGTTACGCCGCAAAACTCGTTTCTTTTGCTCTAAATGCAACAATCCAGTGTGTCAACAACACTCAAAAATAGATTATACCTGCTTTGCTTGCAATACTACGAACCAATAATAGTTCTTTTCTTCAAAAACATTCATATAAAATTTTTTTTTTTTTGCAATCCAAATCCCTTTTAGGTATTTTTTTTCCACACGCAGGTAGCTGTACTTATGCCAAATCGAAATAGAGAGGTAAGAAATTAAAAATGTTAACCTACATACAGTTTTACTGAGCCCGAATGAATCACTAATTCTCATTCAAATACATGTAAATGTATACGGGTCTGACCAGAACCCGTACTTTGCCAGTTTCCAGAAGGGCGAAGAACCTTTGTCTAACGAGGATAAAAGATTGTTCCATTATTCATTACGGAATGTGGAGATTTTGTCGGAAACGAGTAGAGTTAGCCATTTGAAGCGGATACGGTCAGTTGTGTTTCTATATCTCTGCCAGGTTCAACGGTGTAAGTTTCTAAGCTTAATTAAAGTTTGTATACAACCAGGGAGTGACTTTGTGGTGGGTATAACTCTTTTCAATGGGGCACTGTTTTGTTTTGCAGTAAGGATAGCATAGTTGAAGTCAGAGAGCAACTTATCAATGTCATCTGAGTTTTGGACAGAAATCAGAACAGTACTGGGTAATAGTAAGTTAACTAATCTAGAAAATTCTGCCCAGTTAGTATTTTTTATGTCGTAACGGAAAGAGTTAACAATAATAGGACAAGTGTGCATAGTGACTTGGAATGGGAAGTGATGAGAGCTTAAGTCATTGATGACGTTGGCGTTTCACAGAAGTTGCGGACAGTTTGTTAAGAAAAAATCGAGAGTAGAACTTAGGCTCGTACTGCACGCTGGGATGTATGCTCAGTTGGGTAAAAAACGGTGTTATTTTTTGAGGCTATCATCTCATGAAGTATATTACCCCAAAAATTTGCTCGACAACAGCCCCAACTTCGAAGAAGAGAGTTGAAGTCGCCTTCTATCACATAATTTACACTAATGCAGGTCAATTTGCGAATATCGGTTTTGAAGTAGCAACAATAAACTGCAGTCTGGATACCGTTGGGATTCGTAATGTTAGTGCCAATAGATTCTATAAGTTTGGTACTGGGGAGAGGTAGCAAGCTGTGGCGGATATTCGTTTTTATGATTATCGCCACCCCTCTATTGACCTCTCGGTCATTCCTAAAGCAGTTATAGCTGTTATGCTTCAATGATAATGATCTGTTAAGCCAGGTCTCAGTGAGAAGGCAAATGTCTACTTCTTTCTAGAGAAGAAAGTTAAACAGTTTGTTTTGTTCCTGATGACTCTGGCATTCCATGTTACTATAGATAATTGGTCTGACATTATGAAAGAAATTTACACGCTAAGGAAGTAATGACATCTAACTGGTCAAGCTTGGATTTACAGTTTCTCATTTTATTAATCAACTCGAAGGTAATGTTTTTAATTTCCTCTTAAGTAAAGAGGTCTTGGTTACCTTTCGGCAGGATTGGTGGACTTACACATTTGCACATTTGCATTATTATGTAGCCTATTATTTGGTCTCTTCCTCTAGACACGTTTAACGTCAATGCATTCCAGTCACATGTTAATTAGCTCATTTTTGAGAGATTCGGGTTCCAAATAATTTGAGAGTTCAAAGAGAACGGACGTGTTTACTTTTGTTCTAATAAATATTTAAATTTTTACTTTTTCTTTTTTTACTTCAAGTTAATAATAATTTCTGTTTATATTATTGTGCATAACTTTAAATTGATCGTGTTTTCGGGTTAGTTAGTGGTGCATAAATTTTAAAAAGTTTTAATATTATCTAATTGAGGTATTTTCATTATATTTTCAAGTGATTAGTGCATTTTTGTTTTTGTTTTTGCATGTTTCAAAATTTTTACCTTTGTTATTGTATATAACATTTCAAAGTTATTAGCTGTGAGCATTGTTGTTGCGAAACCAAACTGTTATTAATCAGTGATTGATTGTGTTTCTTTCTGTAGCATTTGTTTTTGCTTTGGGCTTTTTTGATTTTTTGTGCGCTATCACTTACAGTGTATATACTATTAGTATCTGCATTTTTCATAAAATTAATTTTTCATGATTTTTTTGTTTTTTTTTTTTTGGAATTTTATTTATTTATTTTTTTATTTTTTCGTGAATATGATTTGTTGTAATCCTTCATGTAAAAATAAGAATACTTTCGATGTTGATTCTCTACGCGCAGTACGTTGTTGGCTATGCGACAATTTTTCACACTTGAAATGTGCGGGACTGAACGGGCGTGACCATGGCAAGATTATCAGCAGATCCAAAACATTTTGTGTCAGCTTGACGTGGTGTCCATCCTGTTTTAAGCGTCAGGTTGATTTTTCGGCAATGTATCGTAGTATATGTGACAATTTTATTAAATTGGATAGTGCTGTAAAGAAACTTTCGTTTGATTTTGATTCGGGCACTGACTTACTCACTAAATATCAATTCGAATCACCTCCTCCCCTTCTCATATTATTACCTCCTACTACTACCTGTGATGACATTAATAGGTATATTGCTTCTAAGACTAATGTGAAGGTTAGTGTGCAAAAATTCAATTTTTCACAAGGGATATTTCGTCGTTCAAGATTAGTGTGCCTCCCGAATCATTCGACGAAGTTTGTAATCCGAAATTCTGGCCTCCAAGTATGGTTGTTCATGAATTTAAACATAAGAGTAGAAATAGACATAGTACTGTTAGGCTTCCAGTACTCAATAGTTCACCTTCGGTTCCAAGCTCGGCTCCAAAACACTAGCTTCCTGCCT
Source organism: Amiota mariae (assembly GCA_035041805.1). NCBI lineage: Eukaryota > Metazoa > Arthropoda > Insecta > Diptera > Drosophilidae > Amiota > Amiota mariae. The sequence goes on from JAWNKV010000239.1 coordinate 37,620, forward strand.
TCATCATATCTCTATAATATATCAAAATGTTAGAGGCTTATTGTCCAAGTTTAACAATTTGTATAGGGATGGTTTCTCCTTTGAATCTGATGTTATAGCGTTTACAATAGATCACTTGATCTTGTGTTTAGAAATGATTCTGCTGGTACTTCTGTGTCAATATGCCAACCTTTAAGTACTCCTGAGGATACTTACCATCCAACTTTTTAAATATCCCATTCTGTAACCCGTCCTGTTTCAGACTGCACACCTTCTATGCGTCGATTCTGTTTTCGCAAAGTGAACTTTGCCCAACTAAATGAAGTCTTTCTCGGAATAGATTGGTTTTTTTTGTACAATTGCAGTGATATGAAAACTGCTATTAATTTTTTCTATGAAGTGATATACAATATATTTGATGCCTACGAGGGGGGACCCAAAAAAAAAAACGGGGATTTCGTCATAACTTCTTTATTTCTTAATATTTTAACACCAAATTTTGATCACCTTTAAAGTATTCGCCATTGACCACAACCCACTACTCCAAACGATTCTTCCATTGTTCAAAACAGTTTTTAAATTCACTCATCGGGATGTTCTTTAAGCCTTCCAGCGATTTTTGTTTCACCTCCTCCACAGTGGCAAAACGCTTTCCTTTCATATTCCTTTTGAGTCTGGGCTAGATCCGGTGATTATGGGGGTGGACAATCGTTGTCATGGCGTTTGTGGTCAAAAATTGCTTCACGGAAAGGGCGGTGTGGGCCGGCGCGTTGTCATGATGGAAGAACCAGTCGCCTGTGCGCCAAAGATCTGCTCTTTTCTTCCGGATACTCTCCCTCAATCTTTTCAAAACCTCCAAGTAGAACTTCTGGTTGACAGTTTGACCGGGGGGAACGAACTCCGCGTGCACAACACCTCTGCAATCGAAGAAACAAATGAGCATTGTCTTGATGTTTGACTTCACTTGGCGAGCTTTTTTGGGACGAGGAGAGCTGCTTTGTTTCGGGGTCGTATCCATAGCACCATGATTCATCACCAGTAATCACCTTGGAAAAAAATTCAGGGTCCTCTTCGAGCTGATTTTGAAGCTCAAATCATGCCTGAAGTCGACGCTCGTGTGAGAAGGCGCGGGACGAATTTGGCTGCAACCCTTCTCATGTGCAAATCTTCGGATAAAATTCTCTAAATTGAACTCCATGACATTCCCGACATCTCACAGAGTTGATCAATGGTTCGGCGACAGTCTTCACGAACGAGGGCATTGATTTTGTCGATGTTTTCATCAGTTCTTGACGTTGAGGGGCGTCCTGAAACGAAGTTGGTCTTCAATAGACATTTCTCCATTTTTAAAACGTGAAAACCAATCGTGTACTCTGGTTTTACTTAGGGCAGCATCCTCATAAGCAGTCTTAAGCATTACAATAGTTTCCGCGGCCGATTTCTCCACAAAATTTCACAGCCGCGCGTTGTTCTCGATAAACTGCCATTACGTTTTCGCCGAAATGTAAAAAGTTGTTTTACTAAAAAATCTCACAGGCGAACCGATGCACTCATGGCGACACAACTTTGCACACTGACGCAGAGGTCGTGACACTAACGGACATGTGGTCAAACAGTAGGTTCCTTCACTCTCCCTCCCCACCACAGAGTTTTTTTTGGGTCCCCCCTCGTATGTTCCCTATAACGCTGTTTCGAAAGTGTCATATAAACCACCTTGGTTTACAAGAAGACTTTCTAACCTGAAGAACATTAAGTCAATGCTATATAAAAAAATTAAGAGTTCTGGCTCTTCTATTGCTTCTGCTAACTTTTGTATGGCCCGGGATAATTTTCTTTCGTTAAATAACCTTTGTTATAATAACTATCTCACACGTTGTAGACAACAATTTTCACGCGATCCTAAGCAGTTCTATAACTTTGTGAACTCAAAGCGCAAATCTTCTTTATTTCCCTTATCATTGCATCTAGTTAATGAACATGGCCACACTGGTTTGGGTATTGCAGATCTGTTTGCAAAATTCTTTCAATCCACTTATTCCTCTGAATCCTATATTCAAAACCGGTATCCATATCCCATTGTAACATCATTGTTTCTTTTGTAATTAGGGAGGAATGTCTTCTTATAAATTTAAAATCGTTGAAATTCACTTACTTACCCGGCCCAGAAAAAATACCTAGTTGTCTGCTTAAGCACTGTGCGGAGTCTCTGTGTAAACCACTTTTGAAACTTTTTAATTTATCACTTCAGAGCGCATCTTTCCCTCCTAATTGGAAGGAATCCTTTATTATTCCCCTACACAAAAAAAGTAACAAAGCTGTCATATCCAATTACAGAGGTATTACTAAACTTTCTGCAATCCCAAAATTGTTTGAAAAAATGCTCACTTCAACCTTTTATCACTTTTGTAAAACAATTTCTCCGTGTCAACACGGTTGTATGCAAAAGCGATCTTCAACTACAAACTTGCTTGAGTTTACATCTTTTGTAAATCTTGGTTTTAGGGAAAAACGTCAAACTGATGTTATTTACACTGACTTCAGTAAGGCGTTTGATTCTGTTAATCATGATCTGCTTGACGTTTTAGGTTTTCAACAATATCTTCTTTGTTGGATTACATCTTATTTAAGTAATAGGGTTCAACGAGTGTTATTTAAGTCCCCTCTTTCTGGTCCAGTCTTTGTCACTTCTGGAGTTCCTCAAGGGAGCCATCTAGGCCCATTATTGTTTAACCTTTTTGTAAATGATCTTCCTTGCTCCATCTCACATTCTCGTGTCCTCTTGTACGCTGATGATGTAAAATTGTGCCTTTCATTTAATGATGGTGCCTCCCATCTCAGACTCCAAGAGGATCTTGATTCTTTACATTCTTGGTGTTCTGCTAATTACTTATATCTAAATATCTCCAAATGTAAGTTCATGACGTATCATTGGTGTACACGTCATTTGTTTACATACACGATTGAAAACGTCCAATTCGAGCGAGTCTCTACTTTTAATGACCTCGGTATCCAGTTTGATCCCAAGCTGTGTTTTAACCAACACTTCTCTTCTATCGTAAATAAAGCGAAGAGTGTTTTTGGTTTCATTAAACGTTGGTTTATTGAATTTAATGACCCTTATACCACAAAGACTCTTTTTATATCTCTTGTGCGTCCACTCCTCGAGTATTGCTCTTGCATTTGGTCACCACAATATATAAATAATCAAGTTCGAATTGAGTCTGTACAGAAACAATTCCTCCTGTTTGCCCTTCGTGGCCTAAACTGCAATCCTAATTCGCGTTTGTCATCTTACTCTGATAGGCTCCTTCTTATCAGTCTTCCATCTTTGGTGCATCGTAGGATAGCTTTTGGGATTAGTTTTCTTCACAAGCTCATAGTTGGGGAAATTGATTCTGCTGAGCTATTGAATCAATTAAACTTTTGTGTCCCTAGTCGTCCTACCAGAAATTTTGTCCCTTTAGTATTGAATAGATGCACTACTAACTATACCCTACGCGAGTTTTATGCACGTCATATAATAAATTCTATCACGTTCTCTCACCCGAGATATCGCCATCATCGATTAATGCCATTGTCATTCGCTGCCTACGGGACTCCTGATCACACTACAGGCTGGATGAACTGGATGTCGCTAATTTGGGTCACCTTTACCATCTGCATTATTGTAGTTTATTAGTTTATGACCACACATAGCTGTGAGTAGGGGCATAGCTCGCTACTATTTGCAAATAAATTTCCCCCATCGGGTCAGAGGGTGGTTTTTCATATTATCCTTATTTATTTATCTTTGTGTTTTTTTCCCATTTTTTGGTTTGTTTCTCTTTTTTTTTGTAATTTATTTTAGTTTAAATTCACTGCAATTTATATTTTTGTCTTACTTTTAAGTGTTAATTGTTACATTTATTTTTGTTTTTAATCTGACAGTTTCTTTGTCAATGCCATTTCAAATAAATAAATAAATATAGTCAAGCCCCATCAATAAGGCTTTGTAAGGCTTATCATTTTTGCTAGTGTATGAAAAATACTCAAACTTCCCATTTAGAAAGCTGCAGGCTGATTCATAATCTTTCATGATTTTTTCAGTCCCATCCATATTGGCTTGTTCTGGATTTTGACTGTTATAATTACGTTTTGTACCACTGTTCTGTTGCTCGACATTAGAGTCATCTTTGATATCTAGTAGTTCAAACTTGTTGTTAGTGTTTGGTTTGATTAACCAGTGCTCATGTAATTTTGTTTGTGTAGTTTTTTGCAATTTGCTTCGTTGCTTTTTGTTATTGTTTTGTGTATGATCTGTGGGCTTGTCTAGTGACTGCATATTACGGTTTCTCTCGTATGAGTTTATTAGCACTTTGTACTTGCGTGTGTATGTTTGTTGTAGGCGTAACAATTGCAGTATCGACCGATGACGGGATCGAATCATGATTTGATGCGTTGTTGTTAAGAAGATAATTGTTGAGGAACAAGTTGCTGCTACAATAAATTCACTAGTGACTTATCACGTTTGGTGAAGCTCTTGCAAATGTCGCTTTAAGTTTCCATAAACTACAAATTGGTTGCATTTGGCTTTTTTATTATTTTTTAACGACAAAAGGTTTTTGAAGGCGACACATGCCAGAATAAGACGCTCTTTCAGAAATGAAAGAAAAATATTTTTCTTTTAAAGCATATTGCTTGAGAACGGTTTTCCCTATTTTTTTGTTGTGTACGTTATAAGCCAATTAGAAGAATATGAAAGAATATTTCTGTAACATCCACCGGGAAAGTTGGAAATTCGGACTTTTTGTCTTAAAATCTGAATAAATACAAAAGTAAAGTTTATCGTGCGTTCGCTGCTAGAAATGGAATAACCTTTATATGCTAGTGTGTTAAGGGCCGGCTCGTGATAGAAAGAAGCAGAGTGTGTGAGTTCAACGCCAGTCCCATATATTTTATATACTCAACAAAAAATGGAATTTCGTCATAACTTCTTTATTTCTTAATATTTTAACACCAAATTTTGATCACCTTCAAAGTATTCTTCATTGACCACAACGCACTTATCCAAACAATTCTTCCATTGTCCAAAACAGTTTTTAAATTCTTTCATCGGGATGTCCTTAAAGACTTCCAGCGATTTTTGTTTCACCTCCTCCACAGTGGCAAAACGCTTTCCTTTCATATTCCTTTTGAGTCTGGGGAACAAAAAGAAGTCACAAGGGGCTAGATCCGGTGAGTATGGGGGATGGACAATCGGTGTCATGGCGTTTGTGGTCAAAAATTGCTTCACGGAAAGGGCGGTGTGGGCCGGCGCGTTGTCATGATGGAAGAACCAGTCGCTGCAACCCTTCTCATGTGCAAATCTTCGGATAAAATTCTCTGAATTGAACTCCATGACATTCCCGACATCTCACAGAGTTGATCAATGGTTCGGCGATGGTCTTCACGAACGAGGGCATTGATTTTGTCGACGTTTGCATCAGTTCTTGACGTTGAGGGGCTTCCTGAACGAAGTTGGTCTTCAATAGACATTTCTCCATTTTTAAAACGTGAAAACCAATCGTAAACTCTGGTTTTAGGGCAGCATCCTCATAAGCAGTCTTAAGCATTACAATAGTTTCCGCGGCCGATTTCCCCACAAAATTTCACAGCCGCGCGTTGTTCTCGACAATCTGCCATTACGTTTTCGCCGAAATGTAAAAAGTTGTTTTACTAAAAAAAATCACACAGGCGAACCGATGCATTCATAGCGACACAACTTTGCACACTGACGCAGATGGCGTGACACTAACGGACATGTGGTCAAACAATAGGTTCCCCCACTCTCCCTCCCCACCACAGAGTAATTCCCGTTTTTTTTGGTCCCCCCTCATATATCCTATATATATATATATATTTAATATTTTAATAAATATGATTCATGGAAAACGTTTTACGTAAAAACAATTACCGTAGTGCAGCGATACTTCCTGCCCGACTTTTATTTTATTTTTATGTTTTCCCCTATTCAGGTTTATGAAAATTTTTAAAATAATTTGTATGACATAAACAATTTATTTATTTTAATTAAAAAATACTAAGTTAATAATTTAAAATTATAACTTAGTTATTTTATAAGCAATAGCGACAGAGGCTTTCAGTTCAGGAAGCTATTTATACAAAAATATTGTAGTAAACGTCCGTTCATTTTCGCACTCAATTTTACTCTACTCTTTATTTTCTCTTCAACTTAAGTTCTAGGTCTTATTATACACGTTCGATCATACATACATACACTTACTTACTACATTACTATACTTAATACTAATCATACACGTTTGTCATACATACATACACACTCTTACTTACAACCGTACTATACTTAATACTACAATTTGGCCATCCTGACCGGGAGACCTCCTGGTCTTCCTATATATTATATTTGAGTGAACAAACTAGTTTGAAATAATTAATTTGCAATGTTTCAGTCAGTTGGACTTTCTATTTAACCACGGTTTTATATTAGCCACGGCCCACACCCATTTATAAGGTATTCTGGACTGTTGAAAACCTACATCCTCCAGAACGTATCTATCGTTAGGTAGAACTTTTGTTATTCGTATGGCCCTTTATATTTGGGGATTAACTTTTTTGATGCGCCTAAGTGTGAGTCGAAATTTTTCACCACAACGTAGTCTCCGTCAACGTATTTGTGTGGTTCTTGTCTTTTGCTGTCTGCATATCTTTTATTGTAAGACTGGTCTTTTGTTTGCCTTTTTTCATTTTTCTCTCTGATTTCTTCCAAATCTCTTTTCGTCTCTCCTTTGTTCAATTCGTCTAGGTTTTCTTGTAACGTGTCTGACGTATTCCCTTTGTGTAATATTTTGTGTCAGTGTAATCCTTTTTCCGTATCGACTAATTTTGCTATCATAGGACCTATGTCTCTGTTGATTCGTTCCACTTGCCCATTAGCCTGTGGTGAACCGGTTGCTGCTTTTATATGATTAAATTTATTTTTGTCTAAGAATTCTTTGAAATCACAGGACGTGTAGCAACTTCCTCTGTCAGAAATTATGTATGACGGTCTACTATAGGCTCTGAAATAATCTGTTAAAGCTTCTATGACTTCTTTTGTACCTGTTGTTTTTGTGGGGTCGACTACAAAGAGTATATGTTTTTTGGGTCTTCCTGACTGAACTGGGCCATAATGATCAATATGGACCACTTCAAATGGAACGTTGCCTTTCGGAATGCTGTAAAGAAATCCCTCTTCTTTGCCCTGCTTAGAAGAGTACGCTATGCATTTGAGACAATTTCGTATATGTTGGCCTGACTTCGCTCTAACGTTTGGGAACCAGTAACTTTTCGATATTGCCTCTGTCATTTTATCCATACCAATGTGGCCTAACTCGTCATGTACTTGTACAATACGTGTTCCTTCATTTCTTCCGTTCCGCATTTTATAAAACTTGTCTTCAGCATTCTGTAAACTTTCTTTCAACTGTCTTAATTTTTCGTCTTTACCTTGGCATATTATTAAGTTTTCTTCAAAAGTATTTCTGTCTACCGTTAATATATTGGTCGATCTGCTTAACGCATCAGCGTGCTGCATTCTGCGTTCTGCTCTGTGTTCTAAGCTATAGTCATAGTTTTGTAGTTCAAGTGCCCACCTTACTATCCTGGGGTTCAAATCCTTTCTATTAAACGTCATTGTTAACGAGTTGCAATCCGTTACAATTTTAAAGTTAATACCCTGGAGATACACTCGAAATCTCTCTAACGCGTAAATTATCGCCAACGTTTCCAACTCGAAACTTTGATATTTAGCTTCTGTTTAGGTAGTTCTTCTAGAATAATAGAATACGGGATGGAATTAATTGTCCGCCTTTTTTTGCAACAAAATTGATCCGAATCCTATGGCACTTGCGTCGCAATGTAGTTCAATTATATCATTTGGGTTATATAAAGCAAGGACGGGGACTCGACTAACTTAGCTTTTAATGTCTCGAAACATTTCAATTCTTCTTCACCAAACACGAATTTTTTATCTTTTCGGACTAAGCCATAAATCTTTGACAAATCTTCGAAAGTACGAACAGTGATCCAAGAAACTCTCTCTCATGTGTCTTTGCCGGAATTGGAAAATCTGTAACTGCTTGTAAACCCTTTTCATCTACCTTTATTCCTTGACCTGTTATGGTGTATCCAAGGTATTTTACAGTCGATTGAAAAAACTCACATTTGTCTAGACTCAACTCAAGTTTGTTTTTTACTAGTCTTTTGAACACTTCTTCAAGGATTGCAAAATGATCATCAACGTTATCGGTCGCTATCATTATATCATCGAGGTATATGATTACTTTATCTTCCCTAACCATGTCTGCGAAAACTTTATTAACAAACCTTTTTTAAGCCAAAAGGCATTCGTAGCCACTCGTATTGACTAATAGGTGTTGTAAACGACGTGTACTATAAAGATTCTTCATGCATAAATACGTGAAAGAACCCGTTCTTAAGATCTAACTTCGTGAACATGTTTTTCCCTGTTAACTTGTCTAATAAGTCGTCGATGAGAGTTATTGGATAATTGTCTTTTACCGTAACTTTGTTTAGGGTGCGATAGTCTACACACATTCTCAAATCTCCTATCTTTTTCTTAACCAGTACTATTAGTGAAACGAATTCAGACTCACTCGGACGAATATATCCTTTTTGACTATACTCATCAATCAATTTTTGTAGTTCGTTTTTCTCAGTGTATGCTAAACGTCTTGAAGGGCAGTGAAAAGGTTTTGTCGCCTCTAAACTCAGTTTCATTTCGTTCCCTACTGCCGGTTGTATGGGCCGTTGTGGTTTTACGTAGTAATCCTCAAATAATCTTACAAATTTTTCTTGAACTTCATAATTAAGGCTTTCATTTAAACATAACTTTTCATTTTCTTGGACACATTCAATAGCCAATAATCTTTCTCAAAATAATCATTTTTTCTTTCTTTTGCTAGCATATCTTTTTTAAAATAATCATTTTTTCTTTGCTCACATTTCTCGCATTGTTTTTCTTGCTTTTTTTCATTATTACTATCTATTTGGAATGTTAACTTCATGTTTGATAATTTCATAACATCTCGCACAACATTATAACTCATAGTTTCGTTGGGCACCACGATCAGGCTAAAACAAATCCTTTTATTATTTAATAAAACATAGCATGAGATTTTTCCAAAAGTTTTTAACTTGCTTTTATTTAAACCAAAGAAAACTTCTTTTACTTCTTCATATTTTGTATCATATTGTAAACAAGAAACTTTAATAAAGCTGATCGGGTTCCCCGAATCTTAGAGGCATTCTATTGAAAGAGATTTATGATGACAATTTTTAAAATAAATATTAAAATATCTTACGTATTCATCTATTGGGGTTTTACATTGAGTTTTAAGCTCTGGGCACAATGCAACTTGATGTTGGTGACTTCCGCATCCAAAACAAGCGCCGACTTCCCTTATCTGTTTCCGGCATTGGGCTGTAAAATGACCCATTGAGTTGCAGTTGAAGCATCTAACGGTTGGGCTGTTGGACATCGAGCGTACCTCTGAGCTTCTGACGACAGATCCACTTTTAGTTGTTGTAGTCTTGTTTGGCAGTTCCACTTTAAAAAAATCGCGAAGAAGCTGTGCTGGTGTTGTGAAACATTGCATAGTACTCTGGCAACTAGTCTTGGACAATGTTGAGATTTATGTTGGTAGCATCATCATTTTGTTTTTTGTCAACTTTTAATGTTGATATATTAGAAACGTTCCTCTCTAGCAAAATTTCTCTCTTTAGCAGTTCGTTTTCTCTTTCCATTAATCTCATCTGTACTAACAAAAGTTCGATCTCTTTTTCTTGTTGTGACTTATTGTCGGTGGCATACATTGACACAACCGTTTTTGTTGTTGCGACCGATTGCTTCGACCGCATTGCTTTTGTCTTGTTCGACGATCTCTTGTTCTCTTTGCTTGCTGCTATCGTTGTTGTTTTTATTGTCTTTATGGGTTTGATCTTCTTCGTTGTCTTCATTATCATTGCCATCATCATCGTTTTGCTGCTGTTGTTGTTGTCCGTTATGCTCGTCTTCCTGGCGCTTGTTGTCGTCGTCGTACTTGCTGTGGCCGTTATCTTTCTGCTGTGTGGCTTGGTCTTCTTTTACCGCGCTTCTCGCTTCACCATCACCATCACCTTCACTCGCTTGCTCGTTCACGTTTGTAAGTAAAGGGCACACTCCACGTGCTTCTTCGGGCACTTCCATCAATCGCGCAACGAGCGCCGGTTTTGACCCGCTTTTCGCAATTCGGCTGCGCCATAGTTGTTCATGTCAATCGTCTCTTCCATTCTCCGATTCACGTAATTCGAACAATTATTTTAGTCACTCAGTTTTTTAAAAAAATTCTTGGCGTGCTATCCCACTTCTGATGTAGTAAACGTCCGTTCACTTTCGCACTCAATTTTACTCTACTCTTTATTTTCTCTTCAGCTTAAGTTCTACGTCTGATTATACACGTTCAATCATACATACATATACTTACTTACTACAATACTATACTTAATACTGATCATACACGTTTGATCATACATACATACTTACTACCATACTATACTTAATACTACAATATTAGTAATAATAACAATAACAATTACAATAATATACGAGTATAAAATAAAGAAATACAACTAAACTATTTATACTTATAATATATTAATGTTTGGTACATAAAGATACATTGGTTGACTTAGATTAGATTGTAAAGATTCGATTTTTTAAGGAATTGCAAAAAGAGGTTACATAATATTTATGTGCCGTAGGATTGGAAAGAATGGATAGGTGATTTGTGTTAGAAAAGGGTCAAGTGGTGATGCTGGGCACAAGTGGGTATGACCTAGGCGAAGCCTTATAAATTTTATGATATCCAGTCTTCTGAAATTATCAGGTAGGGCTGAGAGGAAAGATTTGGCTGAAAGTTTATTATGGTTGACAAACTTGATGTTTCTTGGTATCCACCTGTGTGCTGTAATCAAAAGTGAGACTTTATGTAATAGACAGTGTCTTCTGACGAATAATTCGGGGTTGTAAGGAGTGGAGAGATAGCAACTTCTTTCGCTACTTTGTCATCCATTTCATTGCAATGAGGCAATGACTTGGGATTCAAACTTAATAATTTTTAAATATTTCTTATTTTGTTTGCGTAAAAATTATTTGATGTGATATTAGTGATGGATTTGATTGAAGAAAGGGAGTCGGAACATATAGCGAATTTATTTCTATTGTTTTTTGCAAAGGATGCAGCTTCGAGTATAGCGACTATTTCTGCTGTAAAGATGGAGTTATGGTTAGGTAAGATAGCGGTTTTGATAATTGTGTCATCATAAGTGACGCTATAAATAACATTGCTATCTGATTTAGAACCGTTTGTATAAAAGCAAGTATAATTGCAGAGTTCTTCTTTTAAATTATAGAATAGTGCTCGAAATTGGTTGCGGTTCAAATCAGGCTTAAGAAAAATATGAAGAGAACAGTTAAAAGATGAAGGCCTAAAGTTGGAGATACACAAACGACTTCAACGATAAGCTGCATTGACGACAAACGCAGCATGCAGCTTTTAACTACACAAACGACGTCGAGGTACACAAACGACTTCAACGTTATTGACTTCAGTAAAAAAAAAGCAGCTGTGAATTTGAAAATTTAAGAAAGTAATTATTGAAGAAAACTGTATTAAAAGTTGAATTATTAAAAAATCAGCCAAGTGTGAGTCGGACTCGCACACGGAGGGTTCCGTACCATCGTACAAGATATTTTGCTTAAATTATTAAATTATGTGGATATTTAACAGCTTTAAAGTATACTACAATTACAGCTTAAAACTATACTACAAAAACAAAAAATAAAATTAAAGAACAATGCTTCTCAAAATGTGTATTTTTAGTATTACCTATTACGGTTCATGAGATAGAGCAGGAGACGGACGGACATCATAAGCTTAGTAATAGGGTCCCGTTAGCTCCGTATGGGTACGGAACCCTAAAAAAGGAAATATGTATTTTTATTATCATGTAATAAATTTAATTGGAACAACTTTTTAAATAGATAGGAAAGTCTGCCATCAAATTTAACATAACTACTGCAAAGAAATTGCCATTTACCAATTCACCACGGTCACCACCAATTCACCACGCGATCAGGCAGTTCTTTTGGTTCACAAATAGCTGTTTTTTGGTTCACAAATCAGTTCTTTTTCCATTTACCAATACTGTTTTCTGTCGAAGTTGAAGTTGTTCAACTTTTGACGTTGTTACGTTCGCGAGCAAGCTATGTAATTCGGTCCATACGATTTCAAATTTTGTTTTTTGCCGCACGAACGCATCAAAAGCTGATTTGCAAGAAAACGTCGTTTGTGTGTCTCCACCTTAAGGTTCCGTGGGGGTGGAGGTATATCTTGAGTTAACCGGGGGCGAAATGGTACATTAAGGGTGTCCAGCTATGGATTTTTGTATGGATAGTGGACGGATCTTTGGGTGTTTTTTTAGATATAGCAACTTTCCGGACTATTAAACTGAAAGGGGTGTCTTTTCTTTGGAATAGTGTTTTGCACAATCGGGAGCAGTCTAACCGACCTATTCTCAAAGTTATCACACAATTGGACAACGCCTAACATTATGTTGCGGTCGCTGTTAAGCCATTTTTGCATATGAAAATAAGCTCTTATCATCAAAGCTTTTGAAATCGACTATCATTCGCCAAGATAGTCTATTGACGGTCTTTCGATAATTGGACAAAAATGTTAAATATTTGTGTACACTGTTATTGCTCTGTAAAATGGATAATCTTGTGTGTTGATGATGAAAATTACGAAAAAAGAGATGTGTTAAAATCATTGCGTGATCATAGTGATCCATTTTCAATTCAGAACAATATTGTCGATTTTCAGAAATATTGTGCCATCAACTGCATACATTCGCAAATATTATACATATAAGAAGAAATCAGGCTTGTCAACTTGGAGGAAAAAATCAAATTCAGAAAAAAATAGTCAAAATTGCTCGGAGAACCCCTAAAAAACACCTGTTTTCATTTTTGTGTAAAATTTTTTTTTTCTTATATATTTAATATTTCCAACATATTTTCATTTTCTTTTACTTGGCAAACCTGCATAAACTGAAGTTTACATACTGGTAACATACACTTTAAAGATTATTACAAAAACAGCTTTTTTAACAGCGTAGCTTTCAACTTGTGCTAGAATCGCAAAAATGGCAAAAGCTGTTTTTATATGAGGTGTAAACGCAAAAACAACGAGAATAGGTCGATAGGTCGGTTAATTCGAATTTCGAAGTTTTAAATATTCGTTTTTTTTTCTTTTTCTATCGTTTATCAATACTCCAATAAGCGTATTAAGCTTTTTTACAGCTTTCCGATACATACATTAATGAATAGCTGTGCGCCCTTAAACAGCATGTATTATCAGCAGTGTAACAATAAATTCCCGCCTTTCTACTATTTTTTTGGATTTAAAAAAAAAAAATTATTATCACTATTATTTTATGTATGTATTAGATAAAAAATTAATGTGTGTGGCCTGTCTATAAATGTGTTACTTATAAAACGTTGAAGAAGCTACGCATATTAACAACCATTTCTAATTGGCCTACAATTGTCTTTCGTGGAGTAAAACTAAAAATGTTCACAAATGTCCAAGCTAGTTTTGACTTTTTTTTTTGTAAGTGTGAGTCATTGTCATGTTGAAATATTTAATATCAGCTGCTAATATTTGCTAGCCTTCAATCTGTGAGACTTTTCAAGTGCAATGTCAGTGCTAAAACGAACCCTTTTTTAATGTGGCACAACGAAAGTAACCTCTCGCAGACATTTTTGGCAATACAGAACTCCGTCTATGATTCTCTTCTAGTTATTATAACAAGATCTATAGTGAGCAGAAACGAATTGAAATTGGCAGAAAATTAAGAAATGTCACAAAAAGGGTTGCTTTCTAAAAGTGTGGAAGAAATATGAAATTTTTCGAGGAAAGCAATCAGGAATGGATATTCGACTCCCATTAATTGTAAAAAAAAAACCCATGATACAGTTCACATATAGGGATCTGATGGTAACAGTGGGCATTCCAAATATTTGCAAAGATACAGTGATTCCGATTCTAATACGAGCGATGATCACGTATTCATGGTTTGCATTGTGCCATTGCAAGTGGAATTGGGATCCAATATAGTTTGGAAAAATCCACGTCCCTCTTCAACTCGCTACTGCAGACCAATTAAAATAAGCTGTCAAGAGACATCTAAAGTTGTTAATGCAGAGGTACAGAGTATTCGAAGTCAAATAACAAATTCCAAGTTAATCATCAGTTCCACATGACTATGATAGATGGAAAAGTTTTTTGTACGATTGCGGAAACATCATCACAAATATGTGGAATATGTAAGGCCACGTCAAAAATTATGAATAATCTTACATTTATCAGAAAACTACCAGCAGAGGAATTCTGTTTGCATACTGCTTATCCATATCTTAAATATTTCCTATAGGCTTCCCATTAAAGCGTGGCAGATTCGTAGTACAAATAAACAGATTGTTGAAGAAAGGAAAGCCATTATACAAACCGAGGTCAGAAACAAAATATCATTACTGGTAGACATACCAATGGCTGGTTCTGGAAATACAAAATAATGTCAACACAGCAAGAAGGTTTTTCCAACAACATGATGCAGCTTCGTAAATAACTGGTATTAGTAAATCGATCATTAAAAGACTTAGCATTATTTATTTATATAGAACTAAGATTATAATTACAAATTATAATTTAGTTATTAACATGAGCAATAGCGACAAAGGCTTTCAGCTCAGGGAGAGGATTGGAGGAAATTAGAAAAATGCAGGACCAGACTTGCGCGGGAACCGAACCCGCGTCTCTAGGATTTCAGCTTGGTGCATTATCCATTGAGACAACGAGCCAGTCGGTTGGTTGGTTGGTTACCGTGGCTGGCTCGTATAGTCCACTACGAGCCACAATTAGCACTAGAGTGCTGTTTTGATACCACTTCCTCGCTGAACGCAATCAGTATTACTAAATCCAACCTGTTGAATTTACGTATTTGAGTAAATCACCCGGGCATGTGACTGAACAGTCCGAGAGATTGTCGATGAAGTGTTTGCCCAGAAACTTATTTCTAGTCTTTGCCAAGGCTGGGTATTGACATAGAAAGTGGGTGAGTGACTCCTCTTCCTCTTCGTTTCCGCAGCTCCTACAATGGCTTCTAAATGGAATACACAGTCTCTCCGCGTGCATCCCTACACACCAGTGACCGGTAAAAACCGCTGTGAGCCTTGCGGTATCCGAGCGTCTTCTGTTAATAAGTCTAAAAGACCTATTTTCGTTGTAACAAGGACAGGTAGCACGTGCCGCTCTGCAAGATTCAAGATCTTTCCACCGTCTATTAGCCAGCTGACGGAAAAACAGGAAGTTGCTCCTTTTGACGACCGCCAGATCGAGACCTGTTCCGCCAACGATACATCAAGAGAAGCACCAGAACGAGCCAATTCGTCAGCCTTCTCATTCTCTTCTATGTTCCTATGGCCGGGAACCCATAAGAGAGTTATATCAGCTTGACGACTTAGCTCGCTCATCGTCGACCTGCATTCCTTAACGAGCTTTGACTTTACAGTGGTGGATTGCAGTGCTTTGAGTGCCGCCTGACTATCAACGAAGATAGCTATCTTACGACCTTCCGGTACGTTATTCCTGGTCAGCCGACATGCTTCCTTAATGGCAAGGACTTCCGCCTGAAAAACTGTAGCCTCGTTGGGTAGCCGGAAAGAGTGGTCTAAGCTTATATGTAGTGAGTGCGCCCCTGCTCCTACACCACATTCCATCTTCGACCCATCTGTAAAGATTGAAATGTCAAAATCACTTTGAAAGCTGTTCTCTATCCATTCCATCCTGGTAGGAAATTTTACCTTGAAGTTGCTCTCAAAGCTATTGTGCGCCACTATCTAGTCTGTCGTTTTCTTGAACATAGGATTATTAACCAGTCCTAGTATTTTACTATGTCCATATGGTCGTTCTGCCCAGCAGCCGGTTTCTTTTAACCTTACCGCGCTGTTGCAGACCATGTTTTTGATATGGAGGTCAATTGGGAGCAGATATAGCAGTAAATTCAGTGCTGCCGTGGGGCACGTGCGCATGGCTCCTGTGATTCCTACACATGCCGACCTCTGCACACTACTTAATTTGTGCAATATATAGCTCTTTCCTAGAGCTGGCCACCAAACAATTGCCCCGTATGTAAGAATCGGACGTACTATCGCTGTGTACATCCATGCTATTATTTTAGGGCGTAGGGCCCATCTCTTACCAAGCAATTTTCTGCAAGAGTAATAGGCCACCGAGGCTTTCATAGCCCGTAGCTCTATATTGGATTTCCAATTGAGTTTTGCGTCCAGCATAACTCCAAGGTACTTGGCCTTGTTTGAAAGATGAAGCTGTTGTCCATTCAGAAGAGGAAGGGGAAAAGTCGGTATTTTGGTTTTCGCTGTGAAAAGCATCAGTTCTGTCCGTGGTCCATTTTAACAGTCTCCCCAGAGCTCCCTGCATGATGTTACTTATCACACTAGGAAACATCCCTGATACCATGATCACAACGTCGTCCGCATAGGTGATTATCTTTGTCTCCTCTAAAACCTTGAGAATGTTATCTATGACTAACAGCCACACCCGCCCTGTGGTGTCCCTCTACTGACATATCTGGTTAGAGTCGAGTTTCCTAACTCTGACTGTACTGTTCTGGTTTCAAGCATGTTAACTATCCATTCCCCAATGTCTTTCTCTACGCCAATCCTAGCTAGAGAATCCTGGATAGCACGTGTACTGACGTTATTGAAAGCACCCTCTATATCTAAGAATGCTGCGAGAGAGTATTGTTTATAGTAAATTGCCATCTCTGCCGTACGGACAACTTCATGCAGAGCCGTTTCCGTGGATCTACCCTTGAGGTATGCGTGTTGGCAAGTCGAGATGGGAAATTTATCAATAATGGATCGAAGATGGAGCTCCCATACCCTTTCCATCGTTTTCAAGAGGAACGATGTTAGGCTGATTGGACTGAAATCTTTTGCGGATTCATGACCAATTTTCCCAGCCTTTGGTATGAAAACTATCTTAACTCTTCTCCAACTCATTGGTATGTGGCTTAGACGAATACATGCCCTAAAAATCAACCTTAGCCACGGAACTACCTTGTCCCGTAGCTTCTGTAGGATTATCGGAAGAATTCCGTCCATGCCAGGCGATTTATAGGGCGAAAACGTATTGATTGAGTGCGTGATCTTGTCCTCTGTGAAGAACGATTCAACGTCTCGTGAAATTTGTCGTAACCGTACGGGTACTTTCGAATCAGTTGTCACATCTTTGCAGTCAGGGAAATGTGTTTTGAGTAGGAGGTCAAGTGTCTCTGCAGATGATTCCGTCCATGTTCCATCTTCCTTTTTCAAGAAATCTTGCTGAGACAGAAGTAGATTCGATCGACTTACAAAATTCCTTCCAACCATTATTTTTGGCGTTCTTGATGGCTTTTTTGTAAGTCTTGAGACAGTCTTTTTAGACTTGCCTAAAAAAAAAAAAGCTTCCTCAAGATATTTAACCCTCTTTTCAATTTCGTCCCTGGAGTCAATGTTTGAGCATTTAAAGATATTCAGTTTCGATTTAGTTACCCTTATAAAAACATCCCATTTTATATTGCGAGGGTTTCTAAATGGAACAGAATCCCTTGTCTTCAAATTCAAATTGTAGAGTATCCAACTGTGATCCGAGAAAGATCTTTTGTTGGACACTCTCCAGTTTTCGACCTGAACCTCTGAATTTTCGGACAGAAGAGTTATATCTAGTACCTCTGCCTTCTGTACTAGGGAATGTGAAGGTTGGAGTATTTCCTCTATTGCAAACGAACAGACTGGAACTACTAATAAAATTAAAAAGCGACTCACCGCTTTCGTTATCCTCGGTGCTTCCCCATAGCGTATGGCGTGCATTGGCGTCGCATCCTAGAAGTAGGGGAGTGTTGCTGGCTGTCGCACTGGCGGTCAACTGCGCAACCTCATCCGGAGGCGCATCCTTGTTGTGCGCCATGTACACCGATGCTATAAGCATGGCTTTCTCTTCCAACACTTCGATTTTGACGGCTGTCAAATCACCTGTGCAGAATTGAGGACAAAGGAAAGAATTTACATTGTTTTTGACTAAAATACATGTTCTTGGCTGTGACAAGCCTTAGCATATAGTATCTTGTAGTTTTTGTTCCTGAGCCCCAGAATGTCAGTGCCTCTGACCCAGGGCTCTTGGACGATGCATATGTCAAGGTCCTCCTCGCCTAGGAGGACGGCAAGATTATCCGAGGCATTTTTGGAATGCTTTAGGTTAATCTGTATTACCTTCAGCATCGGTAGCTGGTTTCTTTGGCGTGCTTGTTGATTCGTCTTGTAGCGTAAGGTCATCCATCAGCTTGTTTGCATCCTGCAACTCATCTGATTCTTCTTCTGATGACCGGAAAATTTTTAGTTTGGCGTACCTCACGCCAAACCGCATTTTGTGGTCCGTTTTCTCCAGCTCTTTAACGGAATCTTCGTTAATGGAGAGGAGCAGAGACATGCTGCTCTTTTGTTGTACTTCATCCTTGATGACACTCCAGTCATTCATAGGCATGGTAGGGTTCTGCCGCTGCAGAAGCTGTAGCACCTTGCCGTGCTCCACCTTCATAACAGGCAACCAAATGCGAGCTCTCGGCCGCCTTGGGATGTCCCGAGCTGGGATGAGCTTAAGCCTTAAACCCTCCCAAGCATTGCTTATCTTAGCAATGCAATTGCCCAGAAACTCCAAAGACGGACGATCGTCGCACTTGATCACCCTGCAGCCGCGGAGAACCGCAGAAGAGTCGAATCCTGGTGAAGATGAACACAGATCAGAGAGAAGGTGTTCCATCACCAACTCTGTCAACCTGGGCTCAATTTCCCCCCATTTCTCCAACACCTTCTTACCGCCGTTGGTGACTTCATCAACAAGTGCCACCGTCAGCTTATCCCGAGTGACGTCGCTGAAAAGCCTTTTGGCGCTTGTGGAGGGACCTTCTCTTTCGGTTGTTTTAGCGACTTTACTCTTACGAGTATTTGTAATGGTCTCATTCAGAGAGCGATTACGTTTAGTTGCTTTTACAGGTTGCACTTGAGTGGTCGTGTACTCCACGTACTCGTCCACCACGGCCTGATATTTTATTCATTTTTGGCGATCTTGCCTAAGATGAAGAGAGCTTTTTGGTATAGGTTCTTCCTGACCATCGCTTCCGACTTGCCTTTCTTCGGCTTTGGTGCACTACTGCTTGCACTTTTGCCGTTTTTACCGGTTCTGTCGGTTTGACGCTGTTTCCGATAGCCACCGGCGTAGTTGTTGCTGCTGTTGTTGACGCCACAGCTTGCCCGCTGTCAGCGGTGACTAGTTCCTGGCTAGAGGCCAGTAACTCATCCTCGGAGCTCATACCTAGCTCCATTTCGTCCTCTGTTATGTCGTTACTGTTAATTTTTGTTGTATTATTTTTGTTCATATTTTGGTCCCACGAGTGTAGGGGAGAGTAGGTCCACCGGGGCATAGCCCCCTGTACCCCGGCAAGGCTAAAGTTTAAACCGGAGGTCGCCAGGTATCAGGAGTCCACCGTTATCAGACACACTCACGCAGGGACACCTCTAGCAGGATGTGGCTCCTCACCACGTATGGACGATCTTGAGCACCAAGCCCCTGGCTCTTTACATAGAAGCCTTGTCCCCACGAGCCAATCGGATTTAGCATTATTTTCCGTATTATGACTTGCGGCTACGATGTAAATGTAAATGCTTTTCGGCAATATGTATTTGAAATAGTAAAAATTTTCTGCTACACTAAACTACATTTTAAACAACTGTCGACTTGGCGCCCCGCAGCAGTGCTGTGAGATGACTGCCTTTTTTAGTTCATGTTTGTATTTTTTCGTTGCGCGGTAAGCATAAAACAGCTGATCATTGCACAAAACAGTAAATTTTAAAATGTATATTTTTTTTAAATTTTAATAAAATAAGTAACAGTAATGAAAAAGGAAGCTGAAATAATTATGTGAATTGTTCCTAATCATGAATTTTTCACACAATTTCCATTTTAATTATCACAATTAGCCACAACGTTCCATTTGTATGTACAACCAAAACAAAAAACAGCTATTCATGATTCAAAAATGACAATCTGAACAACAAGATACATCATCGTGATTCAGTGCATTGTGAAAAGGCTATTAGTTAACAAAAAGGGGTTTCAACGCATTATTAATAAGCTGTATTCAAAATATAAAATGGTTTCCCGTCCCCATATTTCATAAAATGTAATACCAGACATGTACTGCCGTGTACAAAACAAGATAAAGGTTTCATTGCAAGAACTTTCTCAAATAACTTTCAACACAGATTTATGGACGAGCGACAAGATAAATTAGATGAGATTATTATAAAGGCGATATCTATTATTGGCCACTTCAATCAATCAATACCAGGTGGTAAAATCGTCATATAAATACAAAAAACCCACAACTTTCCTTGTCAAGTGCTCATTCAGGATGTCAGCACTCCCTGGGATTCCACACTTCAAGAACTTAGAAGACTTAAAGAGCAGCGAGTTGCAGTTCAAGCTGCTTTACTACATGTTAAATGTGATTACAAAAGATTGCATGTTGCTGGAACAAGTTGTGTCGACGTTAAGTTTTTAAAGAAGCAATATAATCTATAAGTGAAGAGTCTGCTTGCTTCTCCGACGGTCTACCTTTAATTAACAGTATTTAAAAAATTTACAATAAATTAAGGATCAACAAATAGCGGACAACAATAGCAATTTTAGACAAATTTTGCCAGTCGTTCCTTATTGTTCACGTGTTACCCTCATTGAAAATTGAATTACATCGTAGTCTGAATTTCGAAACTTTCATTAGTCACTTTAACTCGAAAAACGAGATCTCGTCCTCATGAAATTAAATTTGTTAAGTTTATTATATCACTAAATGGAAGCTTTTCCTCAGTTTGGTTCAGATATCGTTGAAATACCGAATCATACAATGTGTGAGCGTATAAACATCATCAATGATATACAATATTTGGAAATATTCCGGAAACCATTTTATCTATTGACATTTTGAATTCAGTTTATATTTATAATTCCCAGTACTCATTTGACTTATTCGGAAACACTTTTACTGTTCAAATTTCAAAGAACCAGCTATTCCAGCTTTTGCGATGGCTATAAATAAATCCCAAAGGTCATACGTTTCACAAAGTTGGAATTTTGTTAT
Source organism: Amiota mariae (assembly GCA_035041805.1). Taxonomy (NCBI): domain Eukaryota; kingdom Metazoa; phylum Arthropoda; class Insecta; order Diptera; family Drosophilidae; genus Amiota; species Amiota mariae. Next base: position 58,956 of record JAWNKV010000239.1, read on the forward strand.
GACAGCCTGTGTTTATGTATCAGGACCATTTATCACGTGATAGTAGAGTTTTCACAAAGAACATTGTTTACAGAGAAGTTATTAGCACTTAAAAAACAAATTTTTCGTTTGTTTCGTGTCTCGCTCTCCTTCAATTCAATTCAATTCGAGTTCATCCTATTGGACTTCAGTTGTGAATGAAGCCACGCAGTACAAACTTTTTTAAGATTACTGACTCAAAAAGAGAAAATTCCGAAAGCGAAAAAGAGAGCGCGATGTTTTTCATAAGATAATTGTCTAGACTGAGGGGGGGGGTGCATTTTCTGTGTACATTAATGATAACAATAAGTGTGCAAGCAAAAACACAAAATTGATCTCTCGCCACGCTGTGTATGCAACAAAAATAGAACAACAACAATAACACGGCATCATGATACAATAAAACAAGGTAGCGACACTAGTTTACAGTTACAGTGAATGTCTAAAGTCTACATACACCTGCAGATTTGCGTATTTTCTATATAATACCTATTAAATGAAAAAAGTAATGATGCAGTTTTCTTCTAGATCTGTATGTATTCATAAAATAACAAAAATTAAATAACTTAATTTGTTTTATAACAAAAAAAAATAGAAAAATAACAAAAATCAATTGGACAAAAGTCTACATACAAGTTCAAGTGTGGACTTTGTGGGGGGTATTGAGCTGTCTGGGTGCATAATATAACAGCCATTCCTTCACAATCATAGCAGTCTAGGAGGGAAGTAAGTTCTATTTTGAAAGAAGTTGATCGAAACCCAAAAATTAGTGCTCCGAAATTGGCCGATAACATCGCTAATATATCCGGAAACAATGTGGGTCCAAGAACCGTCAAAAGAGCTCTGAACATAAACGAACTTTTCAGCAGGACACCCCGTACAAAACCGCTGATATCAGAAAAAAAACCGCAGTCTTCGCCTTAAGTTTGCGAGGGCGCATATTGATAATGGAATGGATTTCTGGTCGAAGCTTTTGCTCACAGACGAATCGAAGTTGAATATATTCGGTGATGGCCGAGCCAAAATCTGGCGAAAGAAAAATGCGGAAATGCAACTCAAAAACTTGGTATCAAATGTCAAGCACGGTGGTGGCAACGTGATGGTTTGGGGAGCTATAGCAGCAGCTGGTGTTGGAAAGATGACATTTATTGAAGGTAATATGGATCGTTTCAAATATAAAAGCATTTTAGAACAACATCTGAAGCCATCTGTTGAATGCTTGGGTCTTGGGAACGATTGGATATTCCAACAAGACAATGATCCCAAGCATACTGCTATGATTGTGAAGAAATGGCTATTATATTATGCACCCAGACAGCTCAATAAAAATTTAAATTTTCAATGCATGTTTTTTCAACGGTTTAGCACACTGATATACTTAGTAAGACAAAAATCTCCCATTCTACTGCGCTCACAACATCAACGTCTGAGTGTTGTTATTGTTGTTATAAAGAGGTTTTCTTTAACACCGTTTTATACCTAAACCTCTAGACCTATTTTCTACCGAAGAATACCTTTCAATTGGCATATTTCTTTAAAACATCGATTCAGTGGTTTAAGCAGGAAAGAGTTCAAAAATCTAATGTTTGCCGTTGAATTACATATATAGATATTACTTGTAGATTTAATTGTAAAATGTACATACAGTGTTATTCACAGCAGTTATTGTCAGTTAAAGTAATATATAGTCTGTCAAGAATCACTTTTTACACTTGAAAAAATATGATAATTTTTTAACTATGAAAATTTTGTTCAACAGTGATAAAAATTCACCTAACTCAATATAACAAAATTATTATTACGTTTAAAATAAGAATAAAGTTATTGACAAAAAAAAAAAATGATGATGTTGTTAGAAAGCGTGGGGTTCATGATTGGTGATAACCGTCTGAAAATCTGTTAGTAGTAGTAGTTTTTGAGATAATCGCGTTGTACAGACAGATAGACAGACGCGGTTGGGGGACTTTGTTTTATAATATGTAAGGATAATCTGCTTCTCAAAACATTTTAAACTTATAAATCGAATCTAATGTGTATTACAAAAATTTAGATTTAATATAATATTCAGAGAGCCGAAGGCCTAATATTCAGCTAGTGCTATAATGTTCATGATTACTTTTATTATTATTTAATTTATTAATTTATTTTTATTTGTAAAAATCTATTGTATTATAATTGTTTTATAAAAAAAAATAATTCAATTCAAACACTACATCCACTGTTACTGAAATTGACGCCATGATCGATGTAATGACATCTAGCATAAATGGTGCAATTGATAAAACCATTCCCAAAAAAATTAAGCATCTTCAATTTCACTTTAAAATTCCTAATAAAATAAATAATAGAACTCATAAAAATAAGGAACACGACGCAAAGGCACTGTATCAGAACAAGGCAACCTTTCTTCAAAGTCAGATAACACTGGACATAAAGCAGTATTTGACACTGTATGGCATAATAGCCTAATCCACAACCTTTTAGGTGTCACACGCCAATCTACCTTACAAAAATAATACAAAATTTCCTTACTAACAGATTTCTTTACACTGTTATAAATGGCTCACCATCAAACCTTTTACCCATAAGCTCAGGAGTCCCTCAGGGCTCAGCTCTTGGCCCAATCATATATAACATCTACACTTATGACATTCCGCATTTTGAAAACTGCATAATTTCAATGTTTGCTGATGATACTGCTGTTTACAGCTGCGGAGACGACTTTATTAGTGTTAAAAACAATCTGCAAAATGCCCTTGACACCTTAGCCCCTTACTATTGTAAATGAAAAATTCAACTGAACCCAAACGAAACCAATTCCATCTACTTTACCAGAAAGCGCAAAGCCTGCTTCCTACCATCCAGCAATCTTGTTATTAATAATACCAACATTCAATGGGAGTCATGTGTTCGTTATATCGGGCTTTATCTCGACACCAAATTAATTTTTAGCTTTCATATTCAAAAAACTATAGAAAAAGTCAACAAGTCAAGTCATTAATCGAAAATCTCGTCTGTACCTTCAAAATAAGATTAAAATATTTAAATTGATTTTCACGCCAATCATGCTCCACGGTTCGGTAGTCTGGGGGTAGTCTTAGAAGGTTGGTGGATATGGGTTAGACACTTATATTGTCCGAATTTCAGTTCCATAGAAAAAAAGGAAAAAGTTTTTCTAATAAGAACTTTCTTTTGGATCCCGGTTTTTTGACCAATCAACCTCTTGTGTGGTTCATTGCACATCTTTGGTATGTACTTGCAAGCATAACGTTGTTGTTTTCTCTTGTTTGTCATGCTTGTGGGCTGCAGTCAACTATTCGTTGCTACCTGCATTGTTTTGGACCCCCCTCTCTCAGTCTCTCATTCACCAACTAAAGGTAAGAATCCACACGTTCAATATTTCTTCATATAGTTGTTGTTGTAATTTAATGCTTTGCCAATCCACTAATCCAATTCCGAATTTCGAATTTTTAATTACCCTTGAAACAGCAATGATTGTACGCAGCGGATGTGAGGCTTCAAAGGGCTTTGACGGAGCCAATATACAGTCAAACTTCCATAAGCCGAATTTTCTATAACTCGAACTAAATCGAGTTGCAGTAGCGCATAGAACTAAAATTCTACACAGTTTATTCAAAAAAAAAAAAAAAAATTGTTTTGCTCGTCGTTTCGCTGATGACTTACGCTTTTGCACCTGTGTGATTTGTTGTCTCATTCAAACTCATAGAACTGATTTGGGGAAGTCCCCATTTGTAAAAATAACCCTTCAATTTTTAACGATGTGCGCTTTGAGAACGGACTACAATACATGGTAGTGAAATAAAAAAAAATTAATTGATACGGGTATGTGATAGAAAACACCGACGTTTTTGATGTCGGGTGTTTTCAATTTCGCCCAAAACAAACATAGGTGTGATAGAAAACGTGGTGATTTCATTTTTCGAACATTGATGTTCGAACGAACTGCTGATTGAATACTGGTTATTTTAGTGTCGTCTGAAACGTATCGAATTTGAGGCGACAATCATCGTTTATTTTATTTGGATCCTCTTGCTAGTGTTTACACTCAGCCACAGATGCAAGCAAATGTTTTGACTCCACAAACTACGTCAACTACGACATTTGGATTTCATTGGCCAGTACATTTAAATCAGTCGATACAACAAATCAGTGCTACAGGCTTTCAACACACCGGGCCACTGCCACTTTTAAACGACTATTGATACTGCCTTACAGGTATCGAGCGCTTCAGTAGATGGCCAGTTGCGATTCTAATAGCTGATATCACCGGAACTTTCAAAATTACTGGACAACAAAAAAATTCGTTCGTCACCATATCACGCTCAAGCGAACGGAATTACTGAGAGGTTTCATGGTACCATAAGACAGCGATAAAATGTCATGATACCAATTGGTCTGACGCATTGCCAATGGTATTAATGGGTCTGCATGCAACACATAAGGAAGATCTCGACTAACACCAGCCAAAATGCTTTACGGCAGAACAATAAAATTACCAGGTGAGTTTTTTGAAACAAGCAAAGAAGATCCTCCTACGTCTCAGTTTGTCAAAGAGCTTCGTAACGTGATGGACATAATATGACCGGTTCCGACAGCAAACCATGCGAATGGCAAAGCTTTTGTACAAAAAGAATTGGAAAACTTCACACGCGTATTCGTATGAGATGACAAAGTGCGGCCACATTTGAAACTACCCTACGATGGGCCGTATAAAGTTATCAGCCATGACGACAAAAACTTTAACGTCGAGATCAACAAGCAAATTGTCAGGGTCAGCATTGATCGCATCAAAGCAGCTTTCTTACCAGCAACCGAAAATGTCAAATCGGAGAACAAATCCTGCCAACGTAAAGTTAAAGTTAACGCACCAACGTCGGACGAACAACGCAAAACACGAAGTGGCGGATCTATGCATTTCCCGAGACGTTTTATCACATCAACGTGACTTCACTGATCAGTCAGCCACTGGTGGCGGAGAATATGTGGAGGTTCGTACAAAATGGTCGGTTTGACTTTTTAGTCAATTTTGAAAGAAAAAGAGAGGGTAACCCTGAGATAAAAGAAGCGGACTTTAAGTAGAATTAGACACATTAAAAGATCTAAACAATAACAAACAAAAGTTAACTATAACAATTCGCATTAACGATATTAATAAATAAGATATAAACGTTAAATACAAGTGCTTATTCAAAAGCAACAACAGCTCAGTTCAAAACAGCCTGTGCACAGTTAAACAACACTAAATATGCGATGATTCTTTGAGCGACCTGAGTGATGAAAATGACTGGCAAGATGATCACCCGATTTAGAATTCAAAATTTGAAAGTCTTATATTGTAAGCTAAGAAAAGCAGTTTATCAACATTTTCGCCGAGCAGGTTACTCGAACGATCTGCGTATATTTTTCCAGCGGCACTAAAGAGCTGCCCGCTTGGAAAACTAGTAGGCGGATCAGAAGGATATTTTAAACCCCCATTAAGCTAAACGACACCCGATAATTCACGAACACTGAATTTCGGCGGGGCCGAAATCGAAACTGTGGCCGCAACTAGATTTTTTTGTCCGAATTTAAACATTCGGTAGGTCTCTAGTATTTTAAAATATTGAAAAATGAGAGGGGGAAATATACAGCTGATATCGTTAAATAACCTCAAAAACCTTGCATTTGAATTGAAGAAGCCTGTAATTGGTTGGCTCAGTAAGGCTTCAGCGAGTGGTGTTTTATGCGCTTTCCAATGCACGGTTCTACACGATTTTCTGTTTGTTGAAAAGGCAAGTTTTTTCTTTTTATTTGGTTTTTGAAAATTTGTATGTATTTGGATTTTTGTATTAAAATCTCAATAATTAAAAAAGTAATGGGAGTCGATAGATATATTTTTTTCTTTATTCCTTTTGTTGCTATTGCTATCGTTGACATATTTGATGACGTCGGACCAAATTGTTTACAAACTATATACTAGTGATGTAACAAATATCAATTTTTACACATTCGCGAATACGAATATCTACCGACCATATTCGCGAATGCGAATATTCAGTTTTTAAATGTTGAGTTGCTCTGAGAGATAAGCTAAGCCGAAACCAGTAAAAAGAAGATTAACTTTGGATATGCTGAAGTTCTTATACCCTTCACGCACCTTTTATATCTTTTGATTATTATTCTAAGTTCATGTTGGTATGGGATGTACCTCTCCTCGTGGTCCGAGTGTCTTGAAATTTACATGGGTGGCAGTGTCCAAATTTCAAATCGATAATACAAAAAACAATAAAGTTTTTCTAATAAGAACATGAATTTGGAGCTGGGTTTGTATGGGAGGTACCCCTCTAGTGGTCCGATTCGGCTAATTCCGACAAATGTGTTGCGTATAGCGAAAATACAGTTTCGTGCAGCTCTCCAGCCCAAAATCTAAGGGATTAGTTTATATACATGCAGACGGACAGACTGATATGGCTAAATCAACTCGACTCGTTGCGCTAAACAAGAATATACTTATATACTTTATTGGGTCTCCAATATCTTTTTCTGTGTGTTACAAGCTTCGTGACAAATTTATAATACTATTCACTGCGTAAGAGTATAAAAAATCAGCCAAGTGTGAGTCGGACTCACACACGGAGGGTTCCGTACCATCGTACAAGATTTTTTGCTTAAAATATTAAATTATGTGGATATTTAACAGCCCAAAAGTATACTACAATTACAGCTCAAAAGTATACTACAAAAAACAAAAAAAATTTAAGCAAAAGGTTAAATTAAAAAACAATGCTTCTAAAAATGTGTATTTTTAGTATTTGTCGTTCTACACCCAACTGAATTACACACTCTGTGAAAATTTCAACTCTCTACCTATTACGGTTCATGAGATAGAGCAGGAGATGGACGGACGGACGGACATTGTAAGCTTAGTAATAGGGTCCCGTTAGCTCCCTGTGGGTACGGAACCCTAAAAATGAGTGAAAACTTGAATAAATAATTCAGGCTTCAGCTTCAGAATGACCAATGTCAACAGACAACTCGCCGGGACTTGTCTAGATCTAACTAAGCGCGTGACATGCAGTTGACATGCAATGCATACATATACGGTAGTACAGCGATCTACCTCGATTTTTTTTCCTTCGATCATGTGTACGGAAATACATCTGAATTTTATTATTTTTTAAACAAATAAGTTATTATTCTTACTTCTATTTGCTGTAATCAATTGTTATTTCAATTAAATTGGTAAAACATTTCATTTTTAGGCAGAGTGGCTATCCACAACAATTTCACAATGTTGGTCAGCGGACACTTTAGTTTGTGGCGTAGCATACTTTCGACTTTTTTTACGAGCTTACAACTCCCGAGTGTCTTGAAATTTACATGGGTGGCAGTGTCCAAATTTCAAATCGATAATACAAAAAACAATAAAGTTTTTCTAATAAGAACATGAATTTGGAGCTGGGTTTGTATGGGAGGTACCCCTCTAGTGGTCCGATTCGGCTAATTCCGACAAATGTGTTGTCTTGTTTCCAAAGTGAGTAAAATTTTGTGAATTCTGATTTGGTATCCACAGTGAGTTCTGAGAGTTCTGAACAGCTGGTCTTCAAATTTTCATGGTTTATGGATATGGGTCACAGACTTATAGTGTCCGAATTTCAGTTCAATAAGTCAAAAAAAAAAAAAAATTTCTAATGAGATCTTTAATTTAAAAGAGGGTTTGTATGGGAGTTACCCCTCCTGGTAATCCTAGGATCATGAAATTTATTTATTTGGTGAACTTAGACCAGAAACTTATAGTGTCCAAATTTCAGTTCGATACGTCAAAAAACAAAAAACTTTTTCTAATAAGAACATTGAGTTAAAAAAGGGGGTTTCTATGGGAGGTACCCCCATAGTGGTCCGATTCGGCTGATTCACGAACTGGACCGGCGTTTGGTAAAAAGAAATCGATGTACAAAATTTCAGTTCTCTAGCTCAAAAACTGAAGGACTAGGAGTGCGAACAGACGGACAGATGGACCGACGAACAGACGGACATGGGTAAATCAACTCGTCTCATCGAGCTGATCATAAATATATATACTTTATGTGGTCTGCGATGTCTCCTTCTGTGTGTTACAAACTTCATGACAAACTTATAATACTATTCACTAACGTGAAGAGTTTAATGACGAAATTGATGTAGAATTTTACGACCGTCTATAGTTTAGAACGAAGGTTAAACTGCTGTAACGGAATGGTCAGCCTGCGCAGCGCTGCTAACATTTTGGCAATCGTTGCCAACGTTTTGCGCATTGTTACCAATTTTTTAGGTGATTTCGTTGGGCACCGACATTAAACAGCTGATCATTGCACAAAACAATTTGGAGAAAAATTTAAATTGTAATTTTATTTTTACATTTTAATAAAATAAATAGCAGGAATGAAAAATGAAGCTGCAAGAATTATTTGCATACAGTGCGAATTGTTCTTAATCATTTAATTTTCACACAATTTCCATTATAATTGGCAGCACTGCCGCAGGGTGACCAGCATTAAAACAGGGTGACAAGCAGAATACAGATTTCTCAATACTACAACAACAACAAATTTCGTAAATTTTCAATGTTGTTGCTGTCATCAGATCTCTGTGTTCTGCTTGAGTTTTGCAGAACTCTGCACTTTACTCACTTTGGAAACGCTATAAGAAGGTAAATTATGTATTTCACTTATCATTAGGGATCCTGGATGTTGTCTACAAATTGGGTTTCCAGGCGGCGAAGTATAAGTAAGAATATTCTGTGACACCAACTCAGGCATTTTAGAAGTATAATAACCTCATTGGTGAAAGTTGACATGTCTGCATTTTGTTAACGTGGCGGTTTTACAAGATTTTTATTTGTTGAGGAAGGTAGATTTTTCTTTTCCTTTGGTTTTTGTAGAGTGAGGGATGTGAATGGGAGCTAAACCCGATGATTTTGTCATTTGTGACAATCGGGTTTACATCAATCATGGAAAAGCGAATTGGACAGAATTTCGGGCGTCGAGAGATCATACTATAAGTCGCTTCTCTTTTCCCGAGGATATTAGACTGGGAGAGAAAGCTTTCAGGCACGCGATCAAAAAAGCCGCAAAGAAGCATATTCCTGCTGATAAATTTCCTCTTTTAAGGCCAATATTTCCTGCGGATGCTGCACGCTTAGCGAATTTACTTGATCAGATTCGGGTTACTGACCCAAGTGGTGAAAGTTTAGCGGGGAAGAACTTTGAGATCGCAAAACTTGTCTCGGATCATCGTAGAGCGAAATGGCTTCATCATCTTGAGTCTTTTTGAAACCACACTGAGTGTAACCACCAAACGCTGGCTGAAAAACTATCTTCATGGTAGGAAAGCATTTGTTGAGTTCAGAGGCATGAGGTAAATGTTTAAAAAACTTAAAATGGGCGTCGCTCAAGGGGGAGTTTTATCCCCATTGGTTTTCAGCCTATATATGTCCAAGATGCCATTACCACCTCCAGGCATCAAACCAGTAATCTATGCTGATGATTGCACCATTTTTTCTTCATGTGTGGATGTGAACGAAATTTGCGGCCTAATAAATAATTATCTCAGGGAAATGTCTGATTTCTTTTGTAGCCACAACCTTAGGCTCTCACCGTCCAAATCAATATCTTCCATTTTTTCCTCCGGGGCTCAGAATGTTTCTATGAAATTGGACATTTTTGTTGAGTGCTTAAGGGTTCCAACTACTACCCATCCGAAAATTCTTGGTGTAACTTTTGACAGCTTACTCACGTTTTCTACACACGCAAACAACACCTTCAATCGTGTGATAAAGAGGAACAAAGTGCTTATGGCCTTAGCAGGAACTTCCTGGGGAAAGGAGAGGAAGATTTTAAACACTACCTACAAGGAATCTTTTGATAGGTATATTGCTTCCAAAACTGATGTGAAGGTTAGTGTGCAAAAATTCAATTTTTCCCAACCAAGGGAGATTTCGTAGTTTAAGATTAGTGTGCCTTCCGAATCATTTGACGAAGTTTGTAATCCGAAATTCTGACCTCCAAATATGGTTGTTCATGAAAAGAAATAGACCTAGTACTGTTAGGCTTCCAGTGCACACTAATTCACCTTTGGCTCCAAGCTCAGCTCCAAAAAAACTAGCTTCCTGCCTTCAGCATATTTCTATAATATATCAAAATGTCAAAGCTTAATAATTTGTATAGGGATAGTTTCTCCTTTGAATCTGATGTTATAGCGTTTTCCGAAACATGGCTTCACTCTGGTATTCTTAGTAATGAGAATTTTTGTTCAAAATTCGTCACTTTAAACGTTGGTTTCATTAAACGTTGGTCTATTGAATTTAATCACCCTTATAACACAAAGACTCTTTTTATATCTCTTGTGCGTCTACTCCGCGAATATTGCTCTTGCATTTGGTGACCGCAATACATAAAAAATCAAGATCGAATTGAATCTGTACGGAAACAGTTGTTTCTGTTTGCCCTTCGTGGCCTAAACTGAAAACCTAATTCCCCTTTGCCATATTACTCTGATAGGCTCCTTTTTATCAGTCTTCCATCTTTGGTGCATCGTAGGTTAGTTCTTGGGATTAGCTTTCTTCATAAGCTCATAATTGTAGTTTTAGGCTATTAAATATAAACATATTTTTATATTTTAAGCAAAAAATCTGGTACGATGGTACGGAACCCTCCGTGTGCGAGTCCGACTCACACTTGTCTGATTTTTTATTAATTTAGTTTAGTTTAAGTTCATTTCAATTTATATTTTTTTCTTACTTTTAAGTGTTAATTTATATATTTTTTCTTTTTTTCAAACAAATAAATAAATAGAACAGTGACCGGTTGCTTCCAAGATGCGAAGTATTGACCATCTCCACCAGGAAACAAATGCTTTATCGATTCGTCAACATAATGAACTGCTTTCGAAGCAGTTTTTGTTGGATACACATATGAGTGCACATTCCAACTACAGCACTATTGTGGGCATATTCGTAGAGATATCCGGACATAGGAGGAAGATATTGCTTCCTTATTAGGCGATACTCCTGATTGTAGTCGTTATAAGTCTGATCGTGATGAACTTCATCGGGGGCAGTTGAAAATCCTTTAGAGTCACACCAGAATAATGTTGTGCTAGGAGGACGTACTCCACCTGTTCATGATAGTGAAATGAGGCTTCCTCGTAGTACTAGGACCACCTTAGCTCAGTTAAGGTCGGGCTGGTCTCTTATCCTCCAGTGCTACAGGGAGCACATAGGATCGCTGTCCGCAGTGTGGTGGTTCTCCTTACAACACGGTTCACCTTTTCAACTGCCCTATAAATCCGAACCAGTTGATTCCAATTGAGTTATGGCTTCGACCGATAGAGGTAGCTTCCTTTTTAGAGGCTTGATATGTAGGTTAAGAACTCTACCCATTTCTTTCCAAAACTAATTAAGTAACGTAATGTTTAATATTAATTCTTTCATTTTTAAATTTTTTCTTTTGCCGCACACAAATTTCCGGTACCTTTCCCTTTTCTTATTAATTGCATGCATACCTCTACTTGCTGCTGTTACAACAACAACAGCCACAAAGCATCAACGACATAAGCAATGTCAGAGTAATTAGTAGATTAACGTGCGTAAAGTAAGCAAACATAAGTAAAGCATCACTCTCTCTCTCTCTCTTACTCATACACAAACACTTATTCTCTACGCTACAGACGCACAAGCAAATGCTTGTGCCCTCTACGTCTCATAATCTTGATTTCCGTAACACTTTTTTTGAACTTATACCTAGCTAAAGACGTTTCAATTGTTTAGAGATTCTCCGAGTAATTCTGACTATTTATATATATTTTTTCTTTAATTTCACTTTTTCCCCCAAGTTGGGGAAATCAAGCCTTCATTTCAATTCATTTATCAATTAATGGCACAATATTTTTGAAAATCGATAATTTTTCACAAAACTATTGTCAGACATTGAAAATGGTTCACTATGATCACGCAATGATTTTAACACATTTCCTTTTCCCATAATTTTCATTATAATCTAAAATTTCCGCGAGAAATCAACAAATCAAAAGATTACACTGGTCAACACAGAAACATTTTCCTGGGATTTTATGTATGTTCTAGGTAACATCCAGGGCACTGAATACGAGAAAATGGTTTTGTCGTAACATCTCTAGTTTTTGATATACAGCAAATTCCTTTGTTCATACGTTCATATGGAGTTTGGTTTTTTTCCAAGAAATTTTTAATGCTTGTATACTAAGTTGAGGTCACTGATTCCGAATCTATTCTCAGTTATTTTCCGCAAGCTCTAGTTTTTGAAATATAGGTACTTGTTTCTTGTCTTTTCCTAGTTTTATGTTGTTTATGTTCTTGCAAATCTTTCTTAAGTTTTATTGGTCCTTAACCATTTTATCTTTAAAGTACCCTTCATTAAGCTAATTTTGGAAAAAAGTAAGACAATAGCGATGACTGTTATATTTTTTTAAATTTTCTTTTCAACTTCTCCGAAATATGTGTTTCCTTTATGGTTTTACGAAAATATTATAAATACTAAATATGTTTTTATTATTAAGCTAAATGGATATGCATTGTTTTAATATGTCTTTATATTGTATTATTACAATGTGCAAGATTTGCATAAACATAAAGAAGTGAGCGGCAGAGTATATAATGTAAACAAACTCCATATAAACGTAAGAACGAAGGATGAAGCTGTTTCTCAAAAACTAGAGCTGATACAAAAAAACTGAGGGCAGACTTGAAATCAGTGGTCTCGAATTAATAAATAACCATTAAAATATTTCAGGAAAAAACAAAAAAGACTGATTTTGATGACCAGTGTTATCCATTTTACAGAGCGATGTTCCTCGATGAAAGACGTATTCGATAGACCGAATGATGTTTTTTTAAAAGCAATGACTATTGTAAACAATTTGATCTTACAACGGATGCATCGTCTTATGCTCTAGGTGCAGTGTTATCTCAAGAAGGTAGGGTATGATATCAAGGACACTAGAAAAGAGGAAGGAAAATTTCGCTACAAACGAACGGGAGTTATTGGCCATAGTTTGGCTCTGAAAAAAATTAAGATATTACCTGTATGGAGCAAAGTTCATAAATATTTGTACCGATCACCAATCTATCACATTCGCGATTTCTGATAAAAACCCCAATGCAAAAATAAAAAGATGAAAGGCTTTCATTGAGGAGTATAAAGGTAAACGTCATTACAAGCCAGGAAAGGAGACCATTAAAAAGACCAAATAGTTTTTTTGGGAGGAAATTAAGACACTTTATTACCTTTTCAACATTTGAGGACTTGCTTGAAACACTTCAGGAAGCAATCAACTCAAATTCAGCATAGATTGGTAGAAATGTTTTCTGCAAAAAGATTCAGGTATGCAATAACTTTCGTAACGGACATATTTGATGCCAGTGAAATAATTAATCAAGAACATTGCAGGGATCACCGAGCAGCACAAGAAAATGTAAAACAAATTTTGAAGGATTATATTTTCCCAAAGATGGAAAAAGAGGGAAGATATGCTCCAAGTCAAAATACGATACACACTCAAAGAAGTATTGAAGATTCGATTGAGAGAACTCATGTTCCCACACATATTGGAGAGATATTACATATTGACATTTATTTGACCAATTCAATTAATTTCCTTACTTTTATCGACAAATTCTCAAAGTTCGCTGTCGTTCAATTTACAGAGTCTCGAACCCTGGTTGACATTAAACCAAAAATTCTGTCGTTAATAAACTTGTTTCCTGGTACTAGAATTGTTTTCTGCGATAATGAGAAATCCTGATGTTCAACCATCGACCTAATCCTTTTGCCACTTTTGAATACAATAGAACTGTCCATTCGGTAACGCACAAAAAGCAATTGAAAATTTTTCATTCAGGTACGTCAGAATAGAATAACAGAGATATCTGAAAATATGAAAAGAGCTCAAGAAAATAAACTTGTGACGCATCATCGTGATCATGTTGTCCATACCTTCAATGTAGGAGATAGGGTGTTGATTAAATCAAACCGTGGGCTAGGAAATAAGTTAACTCCATCATATGTAGAGGGCATGGTGGAGGAAGATTTGGGATCCACTAATAAAGTAATGACACGATAATTCATAAGGATAATTAAAGATAGTTTTTAGAGTTGTTAAAAAAGTGCTTTTTTTCCTATTTTGATGTTTCTACTCAATACCAATACTTATTGAGAAAACACAGAGGGTAACAGGTTCCCACAGGCAATTTGTACGAATTTTCTTTTACTATACATTTTTTATTTCCTGTTTTGTTTTGTATTTTGTTTAAAGAATAAACACTAATTTTTTTTATCAATGGTAACTTAAGATTTTGTGAGTTACTCTGTGGACTTGCTGAATTGTAAAGTGATTTTGTCTAAACTCGAATTAGTGGTCAGGTATGATTCTGTTCACGTACAGTATTGTTTGTGTTCTGTCAAGTAGAAGGCGTTCAAATACTTTTGAAAGTAAAGGCAATTGCTAATTGGTCTGTACGATGACGACTTGGTCGGATCTTTACCGAATTTGGGTATGGCTATTATTTCAGCAACCTTTCTTAGTCTTAGAATCGCATTAAACAGGTTTCTAATATATATCATTGCAGGCAGCTCTTTGAGTGGTTTTCCTGTTATTTGGTCATATCCTGGAGATTTTTACTGGCTAGTGGGCTTTTCAATACATTGCCTGATTTCGTTGGCTGAAATTTTGTTTATACAGTGTTGCGGATACGGAGTGCTGCTGTACAAATTGGTGTTACTAGTATTAGATTGGTTGATAGTAAAACATTTACATAATAGTCTGCGAGAAGAGAAGCTTTGTCAGAGTTGGCTCTAGCCCATGTCCCATCCGACATTAAGAGTGGCGGCTGGTGGAAGATGTGATTAGTAAGGTGTTTTGCAGCTTTCCACGATGAGTAGTTAGTGTCAGATGTCGGAGAGTGTGTTTGTATGTAATGTTCAAATTGTTCACATTTAAAATTCCTTAACCTGGTTTTCAGATCTTTGATTGCTTTGTTAACTTTTGCTTTATCATTCGGAGCTCTCGTTCTTTGCCAGATCTTACGCAGTTTATTTTTGTTCGCGATGAGGGTTTTTAATGAGCGGAGGAAAACACAAGTGTACTTTTTTGGTTTTAGTTCTGGCGTAGCTATATTAGCAGCTTCGTTAATGATGTCATTCATGTGAATCAATGTCTTTTCAATGTCTGGTTCCCTAAAAGTATGTTTATTGTGAGGTTATTGACAACAAATTCTCTGTATGTTTCTCAGTCTATTTTTCTAGTATACAATTTGCAGGCGTGTTGATCTCTTTTAAATGCGCAACTATATTCAATTTGTATTGGTGAATGGTCGGAAGAAAGTTCAATTCGAGAGTCAATTTGGGAATGTGTTATATTTATATCATATCCGATCCATTGGACAATATGCGTGTTCGCCTGTACTTATGTGCATCCCCCCAATCGTTTGAATTGCATTTGGCAAATTTTTTCACTTTGTGCTTGCCAGCCTTGATCCCCAGTTTACATGTTTGGCATTGTAATCACCTGTTACGATGAACCTTGGGCCAAGCTCTTTAAAGTAGTCCTTAAATTGAGCTGTTGAGATTGTGTGTCTAGATGGGCAATAAATAGCTGCAATTGTGAGAGATCAATAATTATCTTCCAGTGGCAATTTGGTCGACTGTATGTGAGTTCAACGTGACACCATGTCCTGAACCATCCGGGTGGTTTGTTCTATATATTTTATATCCGGGAATGTTCAAGTAGTGATTATTTGTGCAGTGAGTTTCAGAGATAAGAAGTATGTCAATCATATTCTCATTTAGGAATAGTTGAAGCTCTAAGATATGTTTGTGTAGTCCATTCCAAGCAATTATTCTTAATTTATGGTCCATTTTGTTTGTCAAGTTTAGTTATCAGAAGTGTTATTATATTTATCATGTTAGTCACCTATTGAATCAATTGCTTCATCAAGTTTTTAAGTTTTGCGGTATTGTCATTTGGCAAGGAGTAATTGTTGTTTTGCTGGGAGGAATTTCAGTCTAGGGTCGAATTGTCAGTAGAGCTTAATTTTGGATTAGTCGGTCGGTTCACTCTGCATTCAACTTTCGAACAGTTGTGATTAGCGCTCTCTAGCTCTGCGTGAGAGAAACTTTTTATATACATAAAATAGATAGATCTTGTGCATATAATTATTATTTTGCTTTTTCATGCGAACCTTTTCATGTGTTAAGTGAAATTATATAAAAACATTATAAACCAAGAATAACAACCAAACCGTTAAGATGAGCTTTGCTCATCATAAAATCCAGAAACCGCCAACAAAGACAGCAAGAAATCCCAAAAATGAATCTTTATTTT
This sequence comes from Amiota mariae, assembly GCA_035041805.1. NCBI lineage: Eukaryota > Metazoa > Arthropoda > Insecta > Diptera > Drosophilidae > Amiota > Amiota mariae. The sequence goes on from JAWNKV010000239.1 coordinate 75,369, forward strand.
TAATTGCCAAATCGCCTGACCGCAGCCCAATTTCTTGCTCTCTTGCTCTGTATTCGGGCAGCGTGAGTACGAGATGTTCGCTACCATGGATCACCCAATGTCCATCCCCTCAAACACCTCTATACACAACCCAAACAAATACTGTATCAGCAACTACAACAACCACAACACAAAGCACATAAACAGCAGCAACAACAACAACAGTTTTCTCAACAACTGCTTCGATCGCGTCATCGTAAGCAGTTATCGCATCAACAACTAATACGGAGTCCTATGTTCCCAACAACAACAACTCGAAGACTTGTGTCATTGGTCAACTCCGCGACAGTTACACCTTCAATAAATACACGCACGCAAGTACTAAATTACCGGAAAATAACACCAAACAGACTTCAAAAAAGCTAACAAACCACCAACTTATTTGCAAGGGGTACTAACTAATGTCCTGACTAAATTACTAGGATACAACTATGTACTCAAAGCACTACCCAATAACGAAGTTCGTATCCAGTTGTCAGAACCCCAATATTATAGTATAAAAATGGTAAAATCCAGAAGCACTAAATACTACACGTTCAACCTTAAAAACGAACGTGGTTTTAAAGTAATGCTACACCTTCATTCATCATCGGACATGAGGAATTAAAACAAGAACTAAATGAGTTAGGGCACAAAGTTATAAACATACATAATATATCACATAAAAAAACCAATAAACCATTCCTCTGCTCTCAATTGAACTAGCAAGCAGCTCAACCAACAAAAACATTAATAAAATAACAACATTACTTCAGACCAAAATCCAATTTGAAGCCCCCCACAATAAGAGTACGATAGCGCAAGAAATACGGACACACCCGAAACTATTGCTTTAAAGATTAATTATGTGTTAAATGCGCTGGGTATCATAAAACAAAGTGGAGAGTGGTATAAGCATTGCACAAATCGCAGTTACCTCTTCCCAGCCTCACCCAACCCATTAACCAGCACAAAAGGTAAAAGTAAGTTAAGAATAATTGCTTGGAACGCGAATGGATTCACAAACATATTTTAGAGCTTCAACTATTCCTAAATGAAAATTTAATTGATATAGCATTTATGTCTGAAACTCATTGCACCAATAATCACTATTCCCGGCATTAAAATATATAGAAAAAATCACCCGAATGGTTCAGGACATGTTGGCACAGGTATCATTGTTAAAAATAATACACGTCACGTTGAACTAGAAACTTATCAACACGCTCACATACAGTCGACCAAATGGCTATTGGAAGATAAATATGTACCTTTCACAATTGCAGGTGTATATTGCCCATCTAGACACACAATCTCATCAGCTTAATGTAAGGAATACTTTAAAGAGCTTGGGCCAAGGTTTATCGCAGCAGATGATTACAATTCTAAACATTTTAACTGGGGATCAAGGCTGGCAAACACAAAGAGAAAAAATTAGCTAAATGAAATTCATACGATTGGGGGGATGCAATTAAGTACAGGCGAACCCACATATTGACCAACCGACCGGATAAAGATACCGGATCTAATTGATTTTTGCATACTAAAAAACATTAACATAACACATTTTCAAATTGACTCCCGACTTGAACTTTCTTCAGACCATTCTCCAATCCAAATTGAATATAGTTGCGCAGGGGTCCACCTGCTTGCAAAATGTACAATAGAAGAACTGAGTGGGATGGATACAGGGAATTTATTGACATCAATCTCTATATAAATGTACCTCTTAAGGAACAGGACGATATTGAAAAGGCAGTGACTTGAATGACAACATAAACGAAGTAGCACATAGAGCAACATCTGAACTAAAACCTCGCTAAATCGCAAACAAAACCAAACTGAGTAAAATCTGGCATAGCACGAGAGCTCCAAATGTCAGCACAACTAAATAAAGCAACCTGAAAACCAGTCTAAGGAAGTTCCAAAATGAACAATTTGCTACTTACTTAAAGTCACTATCTCCGACGTCCGACACTAATTACTCTTTGTTAAAACCCGCTAAAAACCTTACGAATCATACCATCCACCAGCCGCCACTCAAAAAATCGGATGGAACTAACTCGGACAAAGCTTCAATACTTGCTGACTATTATGAAGAAGCTTTTACTAACCCAATTTGGACAACAGGACTCCTCCACCGCAGTACAGAATAAACAAAATGTCTGCCAACGAAGTCAGACACTGTATTGAAAAGCGCACTTCCCTAAAAAAATCCCCAGGATATGACCAAATAACTGGAAAGTTACTCAAAGAGCTTCCTACGAAGGCAATAATCTATATTAGAAAAATTTTCAATGCGATATTAAAACTAATGGAAAGTAGCTGAAATAATAGCTTTACCTAAATTGGGCAAAAATCAGACCATGACGTCATCGTACAGACCAAGCAGTCTATTACCCTCATTATCAAAAGTATTTGAACGACCTCTCGTAGACAGAATTCAACCAATTCTGGACGTGAACAAAATCATACCTGACCACCAATTCGGATTCAGACAAAGTCACTCTACCATTCAGCAAATTCACAGAGTAACACACAAAATCTCAAGGAATCTTGATTAAAAAAACTATTGTGTGTGTTTCTGGATATAGAAAAAGCCTTCGACAAAGTCTGGCATGACGGCCTTCTTAGTAAAATTAAGACAGTACTACCAAATGACCTATGCGAAATCATCAAAAGTTACCTTGACACTCGCTATTTCTACGTCAGATTTAAAAACAAAACTTCCACACTAAGAAAGATGAAAGCAGGAGTCCCGCAGGGAAGTGTCCTTGGGTCTATGCTGTATACCCTATATACATCTGACATCCCAACTCTAGAACACAGTTCTTCAATGGTGGCCACCATCGCTGATGATACAGTACTAATGTACTCGCACAATAATTTAGCTGTAGTTACAACTAAGCTGCAAGACATTTTGGACGAAATATGGTCTTGGTTTGATAAATGGAAAATTAAAGTCATTTCATTGAAAACGACGCAAGCGACACGGACAACTTATCAGCCAAGACAACTAAAAATAAAAGGTACTTACATCCCACTAAGTAATGTAGCAAAGTACCTGGGCTTGCATATTGACAGTAAACTGACTTTGAAGTTTCACATCCAAAAGAAGAAAGCCTATATGGATGTACGGAATTCAACTATGGGGCACTGCCAAGAAAACGAATATAAACATAATCTAGACACAATAATCTAAAATGCTTCGAGTAATTCTTAACGCGGATTGGTATATAACTAACTTCGACACCCATAAAGGTCTCGGTGTAACAATGATACATGAGGAAATTGTTAACGTTGGTAGGAAATATCACAAATCCTTAGAGCGACATTCCAACGTAGAAATAACTTACCTTCCATCTCACGAATTGACAAGAGGTAGACGCTTAAAAGAAGCAGACCAGTGGACCTAACATATTATAGTTCACCTAATACATTTTTATTTTTGCCCCTATTTATATATAAATAACCTATGTTTTTGGTTGTCTTTGATTGCTGAGAGGAACGTTGCGGTATCTCACGAGAGTGGGGCAGTCGCAAGTAGTACTTAAAAATCAAGGTCCTAACCACTCATACCATTATAAAACTGACCATTCGATAATGATTGATATTGTCATATTGTTATCCCTCCGTTCATTGTTAAAATAAATACTTAGTGTTTATCTTTTAGTTTATAAGTAAACAAATGTACATAACCAATCGGGAATTAAAATAAAATAAAAAAAAGTTTTTCTAATAAGATTTTTTTTTTGGATCCCGGTTTGTATTTGGGGTACTCACCCTTGTAGATCGATTCGGATGATTCCGACAAATGTACTGCATATGGTAAAAAGAAAGTTTCGTGTAAAATTTCATCTCTCTAGCTCAAAAACTGAGGGACTAGTTTACATACATACAGACAGTCGGACACGGCTAGATCAACTCACCTCGTCGCGCTGATCAAGAATATATATACTTTATGGGTATCCTTCTGTGTGTTACAAACTTCATGACAAACTTATAATACTTATTCACTGCGTGAAGAGTAAAAAAAAAAAAAACTGGTCGGTTGGTTGGGTGGGGCTGGGAAGAGGCGGCTGTAATTTTCGCATAGCTTATGCCATTATCCACTGTGTTTGAGGTCATGGGCATTTGCTGGTCTTTATTATTATCTGTAAGTGTTTTATGTCGAATCGTTGATTTTTAAGCGTTTTGTAGATTTAACAGCCCTTGTAGTTGGCAGTAAGAGCTCCACCACAGGATCCGTGGTGCAGTAGTTTCGGGTGTGACCATTGTCCAGTGTACAAACTGGTCCTCTTGCTGTGGAGGGCCTCAAATTTGATTTTGGTATGAACTTCATTATTGGGTAGAGTTTTGAGTACATAGTTTTGCTCCACTACTTCACTAAGTGCTTTGGTAAGTATGCTGATTTCTTCTACCCCTGCTCATAAATAAGCAAAGCTCATATTAATGTTTTGGTTTTGGTTTCTTTCTTGATTTTGTAATATGTATATTTAATTCCAACAAGCTTGAGAGCGCTAAGCACGACTTCACTGTTCGTATGATAAAATAAGAATCATGAAACAGGTTCGATTATTAAACCCACTAATTTTAAATCGTAATGAGTTATTTCAACTGTCACAAAAACGAAAATGTTGGCAATAATATAAATAGCTATGTTTATAGTGTTATGAAACACAAACATAATTCATTTAAATTAAATATCCTAACCCTAATTTGCTTTGTAAAAGAATAATTGTTCACACTGTTAAGATACTTTATTTAGAGAGCAATATAGTTGCAAACTGTGGTCAGCGCACTTATCCCTTAAGCAATCGTATGGGAATATCAACATCGTTTTATGAGCACAGCGAAATAAAATCTTGTGCACAACAACTTGAATCAAGACTGGTCGAACAATGTAAAAACATTTTTAATCATCTCGTATCGCATCATGGCCTTGAAAATATGAGAGATTAGTGAAGAAGTTAAGACGAATATGTCAGTGCTAAGCACGGTTATTTCTATTTTTATCACCACAATAAGGAATCAGAAAAAGAAAGCAACAGCTCTAGCAAAGTTCAACGATCTTCTTCAAATGATGCATGTGAGGGCCCTTTAAGTCCCTCTTCAAGAGGGGGAGGAGTTATGTGTGGCCAGCAGTTGCAGAAATATAAAACATAGCGCAGCTATTTGCTTGGACTTCCTTGCTCTTCAAAATATATTGAAAATAACTTTTATAGTATTTTTTTTATCTGTATGATTTCCAATCTTTGTAATTGCGAAATCATCTGACCCAAAAATACTGTAAAAGTTCTGATGTAACAGTTGAAAAGCGTGAAATGTTGTCGTCGACTGGATTCGACGGTTATGTTTGCTCAGCTTAGTAACTGCACTGCATGTGCTCTAGTAAGGAATTAAGTTATGTTAGTCATTTTTGTTCTTTTTGTGATAAGTTTTTGTTTGGATTTCGAAGAGCAAGAGTACTACTTCCCAAATAAATATTAAAATAAGACGTGATTAAAATCTTTTATTGGTGAGCAAAGGCAAAAGCGGACATCACCAAAAACTAACTACTCAAAGTTTTGGTTAAAAGCACCCAAAGTAACCTTGAAATTTGGTCATTTGACTGTTAAATTTTAGAAACTTTTGTTTACAAAAAAATTTTGCTAATGCTCAGTCTGAGTCGGGCATTAGATAACGTGGTGCTTGATGTATGCAGATTAAATAAAAACAAGAATTTCCATCTGTCTACTACGATTACCTGGGGGAATGAATCACGCTCCAACAAGTGAACGTATATCCTCAATTGGCTGCAATGGATACTTGAAATGCTTTCCACACAAAAACTAAGTCTGGCACCAACTCCAAATGAGCAGCTCCTCTGCTCTGCTACACCCAAGTGGACCAAAGCCTATAAAGTCGTGGAGAGTGCAATGCACGACACCAGAGCCATCAAAAAGTTACACTACAGCAAGCTTATCCGTTGTTTTGAAAGAAACGGTAAGCACAGCAATCCGTAAAACAAATTCACCAATAATAGAGCAAGCAACTAGCCTACAAAGAGCACATAGCGAAAATCAACAACTCTATAACGAGACAACAAAAAACAAACCTGCAGTGACGCAACATTCAGATAAAAAAAATTACAGAGGTGTCGTGGGGAAGTTTCTTTTTCCGCTGTAATTCAAATTATTTCTTGATTTTCTGTCTCTCTTGATATTCTTTATATCTTTGTGCTTTTTTTGTTTTAGTTTTTAAAAGATGTTATTTAACTTTCTTAGGATGTTAGTTTAGATGTTAGTTTATTAGCAAAATGTTGCATACTAAATTGGAATTACTTCTTGGAATTCTATTGAGATGAAATTTTGCATACATCTTTAGTTTTGGTGACATTACAATATGCAAAACTGTAGATTACTATTGATTCTATTTGTGTATTTTCGTCACGCTAAATAATTCTATCCTCTTCCTTTCAACTTCAACCTTCAAGCGACTGATTGACCCGCGCAATTCCCTTCCAGACAAACGCGAAAAGTGATAGCTCTGCAGTTCAGATCACTTGTGTAGCAGCCGACTATGCAAGTAAAAATACTACGTATTTGCAAAGAGAGAGAGGGAGAGAGATGAGTTGTTCTGTTTTGTTTATTTTTTTGGAATATTTTGTGTATGCGCCCGCATCACTTCACCTCGCTCACAACAGTAGACTTGGTACTTGTGACCGAGAACGACAACAACATAGGCTTAATAGTTTTTCCTTAAGAGACAATTGCTGAAAATTTTTTTTAGCAGCCGCCTAAAAGAACTTCGTTCTTAAAAAAAAAAAAACCAAGCCTAGCCCGCAGAAAAGCAATTATCCTAAGAAAACACATTTGGATGCGCTACTTGCAAGAGAAAAAGTACCCATTCAGAATGCTGAAGAAACTAAGACTAAAGTCAAGTCTCCACAACCTCCACCAATATATATTCGAGAGGAAAGCTCGAACAAGCTTGTAGAGATTATTACGAAAGCAATCGGCAACATCAATTTTCCCATTGTTCCTCTAACCAAGATCAGATCAACTCGAAATCAAACTATCAACCTATAATTAAATTCTTAAATGAATCTAAATGCTCTGCCAGGAATTCATTCTCACTTATATTTATTATAAATTACAGACATAAAAGGAGCATTTACAAACGGGACATTTGTGTTTGCGACTTTTTTGATTTATGAGGTGGTTCCGATGGTTGTCGTCCCTCAGCAAAGTTTTCTTCTTTTTTGTGTTTGTTTTTCTTTAGCTGCTCAAACTAAAGACGTCCTTCTTCGTTTAGTTCTTAATTGCTTATATTTTTTAATATTTCATTCTTACTTCACTAACCTCTTTACAATTCATTTCATCCAAAGCATAACACTAACATAGTAAGATAACTTAAAATAACTAAAGATAACCTAAGAAAGCCTAAGATAATTCAAGATAACTGATAATTCAACTCCAAAGAGTACTCGATCTAGTTCAATAGAAAAAGTAAAACATAACACATACAAGAGAAAGATTCATAATTGAACAAACAATAATCAATTCAAGAGTAATGCTAGTACTTAAATAACCAACAAGCAATTTAGCGCCAACATACATATTCAAAGAGGGCGGACGTGTTTACTTTTGTTTTAATAAATATTTAAATTTTTTCTTTTTTTTTTTTAATTTAATTTGTTAATAATAATACTGTTTATATTATTGTGCATAACTTTAAATTGATCGTGTTTTCTGGTATAGTTTTAAAAATTTTTAATATTTTCTAATTGAGGTATTTCTTTCTACAGCATTTGTTTTTTTTGGGCTTTTTTGATTTTTTGTGCGCTATCACTTACAGTGTATATACTATTAGTATCTACATTTTTCATAAAATTAATTTTTCATGATTTTTTTGTTTTTTTTTTTGGAATTTTATTTATTTATTTTTTTATTTTTTAAGCTTGACGTGGTGCCCATACTGTTTTAAGCGTCAGGTTGATTTTTCGGCGATGTATCGTAGTATACGTGACAATTTTATCAAATTGGATAGTGCTGTAAAGAAACTTTCGTTTGATTTTGATTCGGGCACTGATTTACGCACTACATATCAATTCGAATCCCCTCCTCCCCTTCTCTTATTTTCACCTGTTTCTTCTCCTCCTTCGTCGAACATCTTTGTGGACAAAAACGGGAATATTGCCATCAATGCCTCTAAGCGGTCAAGACCTGATAATTCGAGGAATGGTGCCGTCAATGGTGGTATACCCATTTCTTCATCATTATTACCTGTGGCAACCCTAGAACCTTGACCAATATCGCCATCTTCGAATGTGGATTCACCACCTATCTTGTCGGTAGTGGCCCCTCGGAAACATATTTTCCAATCAGGACTGTCTTATGATACTACCTGTAATGACATTAATAGGTATATAGCTTCTAAGACTAACGTGAAGGTTAGTGTGCAAAAATTCAATTTTTCACAAGGGATATTTCGTCGTTCAAGATTAGTGTGCCTCCCGAATCATTCGACGAAGTTTGTAATCCGAAATTCTGGCCTCCAAATATGGTTGTTTATGAATTTAAACATAAGAGTAGAAATAGACATAGTACTGTTAGGCTTCCAGTACTCAATAGTTCACCTTCGGTTCCAAGCTCGGCTCCAAAACACTAGCTTCCTGCCTTCATCATGTCTCTACAATATATCAACATGTTAGAGGTTTATTGTCCAAGCTTAACAATTTGTATAGGGATAGTTTCGCCTTTGAATCTGATGTTATAGCGTTTTCCGAAACATGGCTTCACTCTGGTATTCTTAGTAATGAAATTTTCTGTTTAAATTTCATCTTATATAGAATAGATCGCCCTATTCGACGCGGAGGTGATGTCCTCATTGCTCTTGTCTCTCTTCTAAGATCAGAATTCGTTGATCTAAACTGTTCAGCTAATATTTATTTGTGTGAGGTTATATTTGCCTCATGAATCTGTTTATTATCGTGTTCTTATATTCCACCTAATTTCAATTTGGAAACTTATATGTGTCATGCTATAGCCATTAACTCTGTTAATAACATTCTTCGGGACCGTGAACCTTTTATCGTGCTAGGTGATTTTAATCTCCCATTCATTTCATGGTCCTTTTTGGAATCTCGAAGTATCTAGATCCTTCAGCACAACATGATTTCGTGGACACACTATTTGAAATTTCCTTGTTTCAAATGAACTCTGTAGTAAATCATTATAATAGATCTCTTGATCTTGTGTTTAGTAATGATTCTGCTGGTACTTCTGTGTCAAGATCCCAACCTTTAAGTATTCCTGAGGATACTTACCATCCAACTTTGGAAATATCCCATTCTGTAACCCGTCCTGTTTCAGACTCCACATCTTCTTCTATGCGTCGATTCTGTTTTCGCAAAGTGAACTTTGCCCAACTAAATGAAGTCTTTCTCGGAATAGATTGGTCTTTTTTGTACAATTGCACTGATATGACTACTTCTTTTAATTTTTCTATGAAGTGATATACAATATATTTGATGCCTATGTTCCCTATAACGCTGTTTCGAAAGTGTCATATATGCCACCTTGGTTTACAAGAAGACTTTCTAACCTGAAGAACATTAAGTCGAGGCTATATCAAAAATGTAAGAGTTCTGGCTCTTCTATTGCTTTTGCTAACTTTTGTGTGGCCCGGGCTAATTTTCTTTCGTTAAATAACTGAAATTATGCATTTGAATCTCGAAGCGATCAGACGTGCTATCAGCAGCTCCGCCCTCAGAGAACTAATCAAATATAAATAAATTAGAAAAGCCAATTAGCTTCAATAATAGTTAAATAAACACCAAAACGAAAACAGAAACGTTACCTTACTGTAACAACAAAACCAATTTTATTTCTAGTATAGCGATATCAACAACAATATTACATAGCTAGGACAATAACAACAGCAAAAGCTAGCAGTAGTTCTTAATAACAACAACACCAACGGTTGTTTTTGTTGCTCAGTTATTATTAACAAACAGCAATACCCTTCTTAAGTTGCAATAGATGCAGCATTTAGGGAATTCAATATCATATGTCAATTATAAATTCGATTAACTTTTCTCCGTTACATCACGTTACAGTGACTCTTATCGTTCTGTGTTATCCATAAATTTCGAAATCCGGAATAATGCCTAACGCTCAATTAGACGAGTGAAGGCTAAACTCCAAAAATAAGAATGGTTTCTTTATCATTCGAGACTGCTTGTCCCTCTCTAGAGCTGAAGAGAGAACACGTTCCTGCTCTCCGGCTTTTCTAGCCCCAGCGACGATAAGCATGTTAACTTGGAGCGCACAGTGCATCTCGCCAACAACTTCTATACCACCGACTACAAAGTCATCAATAACCAGCACAACCCAAAATTTATACACAACAACTGTAGCATCAACCGCTACCACAATATCTACTTTCACATCAACTACTTCAATTACATCACCATAGGCCCATGTAGAAAATCAAAACATTGAAAATATTCATCAAAACAATTTAAAAACAATAACTAAAAGAAACCGAGATACATCAGAAAAACCATATGAACAACCAAATAACAGTAAAAAGCAAAAAAGTAAAAATACCTCACAAAAGCAAACGGTACAAAACTCAGCACAAACGACTTTACAGCAGTAATGGTTAAGCAAACCTTGCGGTGTGCCTCTTCTCACTGCCTTTCGAAGTTTGGAATATCCCAGATCTGCCTCAACGACTCTGCTTTTTAGCATTTTGTCGATGAGTTCCACTAGGTTCACCGTTCTCAGGTCAGTGAGTGCTGCAGTGCTCGCATTAACGTTGTTGAAGGCCCCTTCTATATCGAGGAATGCTACTAAGGTGAACTCCTGCCGATGCAGGGGTCCCTCCGCAGTGGATATGAGGGAATGTAGTGCTGTTTCAACTGATTTCCCCTTGGTATAGGCATGTTGAGATTGAGAGATCAACCTCCTATCTATCGTCAGTCTTAAGTAGATTTCAATCAGCCTTTCTAGTGTTTTCAGTAGAAAGGAAGATAGAGAGATCGGTCTTAAGTCTTTTGGATGGGTGTGCGAATTTTTACCTGCCTTTGGAATGAAAACTATCTTAACCCGTCTCCATCCCTGAGGTATGTAGCCAAGCTTGAGACAACCTTTAAAAATTGTCATTAACTTGCCAGTCAGGTGTCCAATGGTTTTCTGTAGTTCCACTGGGTGAATTCCATCTGGCCCCGGAGATTTAAAGGGTTTAAACCCGTTAATTGTCCATAGTAGTCGGTCCTCAGATATCGCATCTATTCTGATTTCACGACCCTTTACTAGACTGTCCGCGTCTTGCTCAGTGTTGTCCGAGCATCCTGGAAAGTGTGTGTCTAGTAAGATTTCTAATGACTCTTTGCTTGTTGCGGTGAACGAACCGTCCGCTTTCTGCAGTAGCTCCCAGTTTTAGGAGCTTCCTGCCAGAATTTTGCGGAGTCTAGAGGCCTCGGATGCACCTTCCACTTCTTCGCAAAAAGATCTCCAAGATTGCCTCTGCGCAGCTCGTTTACTTTTTTTGTAGACCTTTAGGGATTCTTTATAACCTCTCCAGTCCTCCTCAAGGCGGGTGTGTTTTGCCTTGTTAAAGGCATGTCTGCTACTAGCCCGACGCTTACTTAGCGCACCTGTCCACCACCGAGGTTTGGCTATACCTCTCGGTTTTCTTATCGGATAAGCTTGCGCTAAGGCTGCATTCAGGTTTGTTGTTACAGACTCTACCAAAGTTTCTAGAATGCTTACACTATCCGGAGTGCTGCATGCATGGGTTTCAGGGGTATTCCCTACTAAGCCTACATATTTATCCCAATCCGTTTTCCTAATATTTCGGACGGGCTTGGGATTTGGTAGGGTTTTGCTAATTTAAAATGAGATATACCTATGGTCGGAGAAGGAATGTTCTTCCAAAACCTTCCATTTACTTATTTTCTCATAGACGGAGCTAGAAGCAAAAGTAGCATCAATTACCTCTTGCCTATTACTAACAATAAAGGTTGGCTTATTACCTTTATTACAGATCTGGAGATTAGAGCCAATAATGAAATCAAAAAGACACTCACCGCTAGCATTGATGTCCGTGCTGCCCCACACCGAATGGTGCGCGTTGACGTCTGCAACGACAATTAACTTGGCTCCCAGTCTATGCGACTGCGCTACCAGATCCTTGAAAATTTGTCTTGGTAGTGCGCCATGGTCATGGGCCAGATAGCTTGTTGCTAGCCACAACCGTTCGCCTTGAAACCAAATCTAGCTTGTTTTTCCAATTTACAAGAGTGTTGTAAAGTTGCCGAGCTTTTGGATTTACTGAACGAGTATCCCAAAAGGTCCGTTTAGCATTGTAGTCACTGGCCGCCAAAAATCGTTCTCCAAGGCTAACAAAGAAATTTTTGAACGTGTCTTCAGATATTGAGAAACGTAGAGGACAATATACAGCAGATAACGTTAGATTAACATGACGCGTTTGCATCCGAATCGACGTTGCTTGCAGATAAGTGGATGAGTAAGGCTCCAGAGACTGGTGTTTTATACGATTTCTTAAAATTATGCATGTACCACCATGGGCTTTTTCATACGGATGATTTGTCGTATAAACTATATAGCCTGGTATGAAGAAGTTGTTGTTGTTAGTCAAGTGAGTCTCGGAGACAAGCATCATATCTACATTACTGTCCTCTAGATACTTAATAATCTCTAGTTTCTGCTGCGAAACACCATTTGCGTTCCAGTGAGTTATTTTTATATGAGTCATTAAAGGGAATTTATCTTATCCAAAATTTTCATTTGGATTTTCACCATCTCTTGGAAAGAATTTTGCAACATTAAAATTGATTGATTCAGGGTCTGTATCAAATTCACCATCATGGTTTCACTAGAATCTTGTGGTTGCATCACTGGCTCATTACACGCATTATGAATAGGAGTTGAATTGGTTTGTTTAATTGGTTCATTTTGTTGAGACATTTGTGCCTTAGGCTTCACATTAATTTCTGTACTTTATTGTTGAGAGCCTAAGTGTAGGGCACTGGCATAAGTTACATTTGAGGTTACAAGCATGTTATATGGAAGATATATATCTGTCGTTGTTCCTGTACGGATCGGCTCAGGCTTAACACGGGTTGGATTTTTTCGTGACTGCAGCCGGTTCTTGAGCTCCTTATATACGGGACAGCCTCTATAATTGGCAGTATGATTGCCCCCACAATTGCTACATTTTTTATGTTCCGGATTATCGCGACTTAACTGATAATTTGCTGTTTCATGCAAATCTCCGCATGCTACGCTTACTAGACGAAGGGTGCAATATGATTTTGTGTGACCAAATTCCTGGCAGTTTGTACATTGCACAGGATTTGCACGCTTGTGTGGCTCCTCCACTGTTACCCTACGATGAAGACTAGATTTAAGACTATAAAAATGATGCACTTCATTTTTCTTTAAATACTACGAATTTGGGGCCAATTTAAATTTGTACATTGGTTGTGTCCAGGTTGCAAACAACTTTTAACCCTAGAACCGAGTTAAGCCATACTCAGGGGTAATTGAAACGTCAGGCAGGATCCGAACGTTCTACCGGGAAAGTCTCTCCTTTCTTTGATTCCCATGACAATAGGAGATCAACAAGTCAAATTACTTATCGACACGGGGACATCGACAAATTACTTCAGACCTTTGCCTACCCTGAAGGGTATTATACCGGTCGATAAAGTTTTTTTGATTAAGTCCATTCATGGTCTGACCAAAATTAAAGATAAGTGTAAAATATTTTTATTAAAACAACGGATTTTTTCATCTTAACAAATCTGGCAACATACGATGGCATAATTGGCTTGGATTTTATGAAAGAAAATGGGGTGAAAATTTACCTGGCAAACGATACGCTTCTAAGTAATTCTAGGCGGGAAAAGTTGTATTATACCAGGAGTCAGGAAATTAGCCATCTTCAAGGTTGTTCGGAAATGGTACCAATCAGTTTGAGAGAAGTTTTCTGGGGTATGATAAACGACAAAACTGGGGTTCTTGCTGACCTGAATGAAGCATTACCGTTCAACACAAATGTTACAAAAACCCTATTTGGGTCGTAAACAAAAAAGGCCTCGACAAAAGTGGCGGGCAAAAAAAAACGACTTGTAATCGATTTCAGGAAACTGAATGAAAAGACAATTGCAGATTTGTACCCCATCCCGGATATTGGGGTAATTATTTCAAATTTAAGGAAATCCATGTTTTTCACCACTTTTGATTTAAAAGCTGGCTTCCACCAGATTGAGTTGGCGGAGCAGGACCGCAAAAAAACTGCATTTTCACTTTTCAACGGCAAGTGCGAATTTTGTCGCCTACCCTTTGGACTTAGGAATGCTCCGGTTATTTTTCAAAGGGCCATCGATGACGTTCTCAGAGAATACATCGGTCAATATTGTTTTGTCTACATCGAAAATGTGACAATTTTTTTGAAGACATGAATCAACACCTAAGGCACGTAGAAGCTGTCCTCAGCAGTCTCCTTGCTGCCAACATGCGGTTATCAGTGGAGAAGTCAACGTTTTTCAGGGAAGAATTGTAGTATTTGGGATTTGTGGTTTCAGCCAAAGGTGTTAAGACCTGTCCGGAGAAAGTGGAAACGATACTTAATTTTCCCCAAACAACAAATCTACGGGGTCTTCGGGCTTTTCTAGGAATGGCGGGATATTACAGGTGTTTTGTAAAAGATGACGCTGGACCCTTGACCAACATTATTAGAGGTGAACTTGGTTGAGTGCCGGCCCAATCAAAAAAGGTTCAAATTTCCTTCGACACAAATCAAATTGAAGCATTCGAAAAACTAAAGCAGATTCTAGTTTCTGAGGACGTAATGCTGGCAAATCTTGACTTTTGGAAACCGTTTGACCTTACTACAGATGCGTCGTCCCATGGTCTTGGTGCAGTATTATCTCAGGGTGGCAGATCAATTACGATAATATCAAGAACTTTAGAGAAAGGAGAAGAGAATTTCGCTACTAATGAGCTATAGTTTGGGCCTTTAAAAAATGAGGCATTAGACCATAAACATACTATACTGATCACCAACCTCTCACGTTCGCGGACTCAGATCGGAACCCTAATGCAAAAATAAAGAGATGGAACGCCTTTATTGAGGAATACAATGCTAAACTCCACTATAAGCCAGGCAAGGACAATTTTGTCGCTGACACCTTGTCACTACAATTTATCAATGTCATAGAGCAACCCCCAAGCTCGGGCGCGGCAACGGTCCATAGTGAGGAGTCTCTTACTTACACTATTGATTCCGTAAATAAGCCGGTAAACTGCTATGGAAATCAACTAATTCTAGAGAAAGGAAAATACCCATCAGAAAGAAAGATTATACTATTTGGAAAAAAATTAAGACATTTTACATTTCTCGAAAATTTGATAGAAATGTTCCAGGATACAATTAAGCCAGGGATAGCTTTGCATTGCAATCTGCTGACCTGTGCAAGTGCAGCACAGAATGGTGGAAATATTTTCTGAAACAAGGTACGCAAAAAGTTTCGTAACGGATATTTTCGACCCCAGCGAGCAGTTAGAGGTAATTAATCAGGAACATTTTAGGGCTCATCGAGTGGCACAGGAAAACGTCAAATAAATTTTAAACGATTACTTTTTTCCGAAAATGGAAAAGAAAGTGAGGGAGGTGGCCTTGAATTGCAGAATCCGCTCCAGATCTAAAGATGATAGGCATCCAAAGAAGCAACCGATTGAGAAGACTCCAATTCCAACACTCGTTGGGGAAATATTACATATTGATATCTATTAAACTAGCTCAGTCCATTTTCTCACTTGTATCGACAAGTTTTCAAAGTTTGCGGTCATTAAGGAGATGGAATCTCGAACCGTTGTAGATATTAAGATATTAAATCAAAGATTTTGCAACTTCAGAATTTGTTCTCCGGCACAAAAATAGTATATTGCGATAATGAAATATCCTTAAACTCAAGCACAATTAAGGGTATTCTTCTATACAATTTCGACATAAAAATTGTGAGTTCCAAAGGTTTCATAGTACTCTGGCTGAGATAGCCAGATGTCTGAAACTTGAGAGATGTATTGAAGATACTGTCGATCTCATACTATTGGCCACAATTGAATATAACAAAACTATTCATTCTATGATGAAGAAAAAACCAATAGAAATCTTCCATGCGAGTATCTTTGAACAGGATAACGAGAAATCAAATAACGAAAGAAGAGGGCTCAAGAAGCTGAACTTATGACTCACAATCGTGACCGTGTCGCCTGCATCTTTAGTGGGGGAGAAAGGGTACTATTAAAGTCAAACCTCTGCTTGAGGAATAAATTGACTCCATTATATGTGGAAGGTGTAGTGGAAAAGGATCTAGAATCCACTGTTACAGTCAGCGGAAAGTTAGTTCATAGGGATAACTTAAGATAGTGTTTAGTATTACGTAGGAAACATTTTTCTTTTGGAAAATTATATCTTCAATCACAATCACCTGTGCCAAGGTTGGGTTATTTCTTCCATTAGTTCTAAGCCATATTGAATTGTCAAAGTTTCACAAAATTAGAATTTCGACCATGTCAATACTTAAATTTAAGAATAGTTATACTTTTATGATCCATTTTCTAGTTAATACCCTTGGCCTAACTAAGTTTGTAGATTTAATTGTTTAAGACTATCTAAGAAAGTTATATAATTGCAGCCTGCGGTCTTCATACTTTTCTCTAAAAATCAACATTGTTTTGAGAGCACCCCGAAGCAACAATTTGCAGTACTATCTTCATCCATCTGGAACCGTTAGCCGAGATAGAATCGATAGATAGTTGCCGTTCGTGGCTGCCGTATGCTTCCGACTTGTTGCATTGCAAGTAACGACAGATGAAAAGCAGAATTGTGGACGGAACTCAATACCACCCTCCAAAAAGCAGTTGTGAAGTCCGTGGACGTACCTTTTTAAGAGGGGGAGGAGTTACCCGAAGCCAACGATACAACAGCTTACGTGATAAGGAGACGATGCGAAGACGAGGGCAGCGACGCAGCTACTTAACTTTAGATTGCTCTTAGGGTGATTCTTTTGCTTATCTCAAGTTTTAGTTAGTTAGAAATCAGCAGTCGACTCAATAGGTGCACAGCTTTGTTACCTATACTCGTAATCAATAATTAAATAAATTATCTTATAGCAGAATTGTGGACGGAACTCAATACCACCCTCCAAAAAGCAGTTGTGAAGTCCGTGGACGTACCTTTTTAAGAGGGGGAGGAGTTACCCGAAGCCAACGATACAACAGCTTACGTGATAAGGAGACGATGCGAAGACGAGGGCAGCGACGCAGCTACTTAACTTTAGATTGCTCTTAGGGTGATTCTTTTGCTTATCTCAAGTTTTAGTTAGTTAGAAATCAGCAGTCGACTCAATAGGTGCACAGCTTTGTTACCTATACTCGTAATCAATAATTAAATAAATTATCTTATAGTATTTAATTTATTTAAATTTCAGTGATTAAAGTTTGAAATCTTGGTGGGACCGTTTGCCTGGTCTGGCTCCCCTCGCTACGCACATGCTTGTAACTGTTTGATGTTATAAGAAGCAATGATTCCCCATATTTGAGTGCCACTACTTATTTATAAATAATTTTCTGTTGAGTGACAGTCCACACGCAGTAGCCAGTCCAATTTCCTCATCATTTCATAGCAGCATGCAGTGACACTTTTCATATGGCCGAACCAGGTGAAGCGCTTGACCAGGATTAGACAAAGGTATTTAACATGATTCACCTGAAGAATGTTTCTAGAAGTTTCATATATAACTGGTCAAGCACCGCGCCTCAATGTGTACGTGCAGTTAGCGGATTTGAAGGCATTTGTGTCAATGTTCCATGTATAAAATCGCTGTAAATAGCCATGGGTCAATTCCACCTTCCACCTCTAACAATTTACACAAAAATATTCTATCAAATATATATGCTTATCGGTCTATAAGAAGCTGATTACCACAGTGCACTTCCATTGACAGGAAAACAGGCAAATCCTTAGCAACGTATTTATCAATGTCTTCAGAAAGAACACTCTTTGAAGGGGAGGGCGGAAGATTTCTTATTTAAGTTTTTGATTTGCAGTTTGATTTCTGCAGGAGAGACGTGTTTGATGAAGCTCACAAAAAACACAATCGTCAAAATACCTCAAACCGAAATTAAAAAAAAAAAAAACCAGTAAAAAAGTCGAACTTTGGCTATACCTTTTATTGGTCTGAAGGTCTTGAAATTTATTTAGTTGGATATGGGTCAGACACTTATAGTGTCCAAATTTCAAGTCGATTTTACAAAAAACAGAAAAAAATCTAATAAGAACATGACTTTGGATCCCAGTTTCTATTGGGGGTACCCCCAATAGTGGTCCGAGGGTCTTGAAATTTATATGGTTGGAGAATACTTATAGTGTCTAAATTTCAAGTCGATAGTACAAAAACCAAAAAAGTGTTTCTAATAAGAACTTTAATTTGGATCCATGTTTGTATGGGGGTTATCCATTGCATAGAGCTATAACAGTGCACAGTAATATTTAACATTTTTGTGCGATATTCGAAAGATGTACTCGAAATGTTTAGGCAAAAGTGGTTGCATTCGTTTACCCATTGGTTGATGTTGTATCTCATTGCTGGCCAAACGTATTTTTTTTTAATTTGTTTTATGGTTGCACGTTTGCTAGGGTTTGATAAATTGTGTACCTGTGATAAAATTCTTTTGCGAAGAGTGGTAGGCACGTAAGGAAGTAACGAGGAAGTGGAAGCGTCATCATAGACTTCGATGTCTGGTGGCAATGTGACCAGTTGCAGTTGAAGCGATGTGTTACCTTTCAATAGTTATGAAAGCTCCTTGTCGTCTTGTTGTTGAATTTGAATTTCTTGAAGTGTCACTGTCTGTGGGATATCAATTTGTTCAATTCCCGAAAGTGCGTCTGCGACTGAATTTTCAGGTCCCGACAGATGTACTATATTCGTGGTGAATTCCGCAATGTAGCTTAAGTGTCATATCTGTCTGGGTGATGCTTTATCGAGTTTTTGTTGAAAAGCATACATAGATTAAAGGATTGTGGTCCTTTCTTATCACGAACTCACGACCTTCAAGAATGTGTTTGAAGTGTTTGATTGCCAAATAGATTGCTAGCAATTTTTTGTCGTTAGCGCTGTAGTTTTTTTGTGAAGTCTTTAATTTGGCTGAGAAAAATGCGACTGGTTTGCTCTCCCCGACTGAGAGTTGTTGTAGAAATGCACCAACTGCAATGTCTGATGCATCTGTGGCTAATATTAGAGGTAGATCTGGTGCAATGTGATTGAGAAGAGTTTCATACGCCAAACTTGTTTTGCAATTTTCGAATGCTTCTTCAAGTTGCGATGTCCAATCGATTGGTGTACGATCATTCTCTACAAAGGCTGTTTAATGGAACTTGTAACATTGAAGCATTAAGTATAAATTTGCGAAAAAAAAAAATGCAGAGCTCCCATGAATCGTCTTAGTTCCATGATGTTGTTGGGTTTTGGGAAATTTTTGATAACTTCGACTCTGTCCTTGGGAGGCTGAATACCATGTGCATTGATTTCGTATCCCAGGAATTTGATTTCGTGTCGCCCGAATTCGCATTTGGAAGCATTGATAGTTAAACAGGCTTTTTGGAGCTTTTCGAGGACTACTTGCATATGCTTTTCATCGTCAACTTCGTTTTCAGAAAAAACTAATATGTCGTCCAGATAGCAGAAAACGAAAAATTGAATCCATTTAATGTTAAAACGTTTGAGAGGCGTTTCGTAAGCCGAAAGGCATCACTATGAATTCAAACAAGCCAACTGATATGTTAACAGCAGTTTTTGGAATATCCTCCGAAATCATAGGTATGTTGTAGTAAGCTTTGTTAATATCAATTTTAGAGAAGATGGTTCTCCCGTGTAGCTTGTCGCTAATATCATCAATAAATGGGATCGGATATCGAGCATTTAATTTCTTATAGTCACCACAAACGCGCCAGCCACCGGTTTTTTTCTTTACCATATGTAATGGACTAGACCACGGACTGTTCGATGGGCGGACTATGCATATTTTTTAATAAGATCGTAGAATTTTGAATATGGGTCGATCGTGAGTACGCTTTGCTGATCATTGTTGGAGATAAAACCGTTTGTTTTGATTTGCGTTAGAGGATCCAAAAGACGCTGATTATAAGTGGATAATCAACACAAAATGTTCGAGGACATCCGTGCCAATAATTGCTGACTTAACGTCCGCTACTATGAACTGCCAGTTGAATGAACGGGTGCCTTCGTACTATATGTATGTATGACTGTGTTGTTAGCTGCGAATAAATGCAAGTCGTCTGTGGAAGATTGTTGATTGTGGTTTGCGAAAGTCCTGGGCAATACGGAAACTACTGAGCCAGAGTCTATTAAGAATGTGATTTTGTTTTTAAAGAATACATGGAATGTTTTTGGGCATGCGCTGAATGCCATAGTGTTTTAAGTCCTTCCGTGGAGATAGAATTGTCGGCTAAATCACGCATCTCACAAAGAAGTTGGCTAGGTTTTTTGTTGGCCAGTTCAGGTTAGCAGCTTAACTAACTGTTTTTCTCGAGACACACCAAAACGTAATATAAGTTCTCTTCTTAGTTTTTCGTACTTGCCTGTTTCTTGAGGATTTTTCACAACATCGGAGATTTGTCGAAGTATGTGTGGCTCAAGGGACGTGACAATTGTGTAATATTTTGACAAATCCGATTTAATATTGTGCACATGAAGAGGGACGTCGATCTGTGTAAACCATAACTTTGGATCTGATGACATGAATTACGGAAATCAAATTGTATGTATTGCTCCTACCAGATCTGTGTGGTCTTGTTTGACTTCGTAACGATCCAAATGTTGATGTGAAGCCGCCACCGATTTTGGGTTGACGTCAACTGATGCGTCTGTTGTAGCTGTGTCTGTCATGGCTGCATCGCAATTGCCATCGGTGGTTGCCATTTTTTCATAGGGGTCACCAATATTTAGGGTTTGCCAATTGAACTGAATTGATAAACTGAATTTTATTACAAAATATATGTGGATTTTATTTCAAAGGTATTAAAGTTAATTGAAATGAGTTAGCTTTCGACCTCGATCAATGGTAGTCTTTTCTTTGTTCAAGCTTCTTCTTATTAGAGATGGGATTTATCATACGCGCTCACGGTTGCAACCAGAAGGGTGTGTGAGTCGGACAAACGATGTGCGGTGGTCTGATCACACTGGTACCAACACTCCCGTGGTATTAAGAAAACCAAAGAAAAAGTATTATGATGGTTTAGTTGGCAACATTGAAAATAATAATAAGAAGAAAGGAGCCAATGAATCAAGCCCAAAATAATAAGTTGAATAATCATTGTAAATTGAGTTTATAAAAAATAAATATTCATTCCATTCCTCTAAATTAGTTTTAAGTAGCCGAATTAACTATATTTCTGTGGCAACCCAGACCACAACCTATCGGCAAGAGGTGATAATCCGGTCGACGATAAATTGGCAACTCTCTGACAGACGCGGCACGAGCAAGACATAAAAAATAATTTTTAAAACTTAATAGCCAAAGAATAAATAGAAATAATAAATAATTACCGGCAAAAGCCAAAGTAATGTCGTTTGAATTCAACTGTATATGTAGCGATATTTTCTGCGTTCTTTAACGGCTGACCAACTTGCCGGCGACACCGACGTATACGCATAGCGACAGAAAAAAACAAGCTTAGTGGGGAGACCAGAGAAATAAAGACGCAATTGCAGCAACTTCAATTGTTTGCCACACTACCGGCCACTGCAAGCCCTCAACATTGTTCACAAATGAACAATCCAAAATTCAACAAATCTGATCCGCATCTTTGTTTTGCATAATTGAACCGTTTTTATCATTAGCACAAGTTCGTGGTGGATTTTCGACATGGTGGCGATACACTTAGACGAGGATGTCATTCTGACAAAAAATCCACCTCTGGATAACAAATACAATACGCAGAAACTACGGTTACTCGAGGCGTTTGCAGATTCGGAGGACTCCAAAATTAAGCGCCTTCTGCAGAGCCGCGACATGACGGGAATGAAGCCCTCAGAGATTTTGTCACACATTCGTCGTTTATTTATTTATTTATATTGTAACATTGACAAAAGAACTGTCAGCTTAAAAAACAAAAAAAGAAGCATTTAACACTTAAAAGTAGGTCAAAAATATAAATTGAAGTGAACTTAAAATAAAAAAATTACTTTGAAAACAAGAGAAACAAACAAAAATAGGAAACAAAAAATCAGCCAAGTGTGCTTCTAAAAATGTGTATTTTTAGTATTTGTCGTTCTACACACATGTGAATTACACACTCTGTGAAAATTTCAACTCTCTACCTATTACGGTTCATGAGATAGAGCAGGAGACGGACGGACGGACGGACATTGTAAGTTTAGTAATAGGGTCCCGTTAGTTTCCTATGGGTACGGAACCCTAAACATTAAAATAATAAATAAGAATAATCTGAAATACCAGCCTCTGACCAATGGGGGAAAATTATTTGCAAATAGTAGCGAGCTATGGCCCTACTCACAGCTATGTGTGGTCAGAGACATATAAACTAATAAACTACAATAATGCAGATGGTAAAGGTGACCCAAATCAGCGACATCCAGTTCATCCAGCATGCAGTGTGATCATGAGTCCCGTAGGTAGCGAATGACGATGGTATTAATCGATGATGGCGATATTTCGGGTGAGAGAACGTGATAGAATTTATTATATGACTTGCATAAAACTCGGAATGGATCGTGTAGTTAGTAATGCAAGGCTTAAGGGACAAAATTTCTGGTAGGACAACTAGGGACACAAAAGTTTAACTGATTTAATAGCTCAGGAGAATCAATTTTCCCGACTATGAGCTTATGAAGAAAGCTAATCCCAAGATGAAAGACTGATAAGAAGGTGCTATCAGAGTAAGATGGCAAGCATAAATTAGGATTCCAGTTTAGGTCACGAAGGGCAAACAGAAAGAATTGTTTCTATACGGATTCAATTCGAGGAGTGAACGCACAAAAATAAAAAAGGTCATTTAATTCAATAGACCAGTGTTTAATGAAACCAAAAACATCCTTCGCCTTATTTACGATAGAAGAAATAAGTTGGTTAAATCATAGCTTGGGATCAAATAGGCCACCGAAGTCATTAAATGTAGAGACTCACTCGAGTTGGACGTTTTCAATCATGTATGTTTACACCGATAATACATCATGAGCTTACATTTGGAGATATTTGGATATAAATAATTTGCTGAACACCAAGAATGTAAAGAATCAAGATCTTCTTGGAGTTTAAGACGAGAGGCACCATCATTAAATGAAAGGCACAATTTTACATCATCAGCGTACATGAGCACACGAGAATGTGAGATGGAGAAAGGGAGATCATTTACGAAAAGGTTAAACAATAATGGACTTAGATGGCTTCCTTAAGAAACATAAAAATTAACAAAGACTGGACCAGAAAGGGTGGACTTAAATAACACTGTTTGAACCCTATTTCTCAAATAAGATGCAATCCAACAAACAAGATGTTCTGGCAAACCTAAAAGGTCAAGTTTATTTACAAGCAGATCATGATTAACAGAATCAAATGCTTTACTGAAGTCAGTGTAAATAACATCAGTTTGACGTTTGTCCCTAAAACCAAGATTTACAAAAGATGTAAACTCAAGCAAGTTTGCAGTTGAAGAACGCTTTTGCATAAAACCGCGTTGACATGGAGAAATAATTGTTTCACAAAAGTGATAAAAGGTTGAAGTGAGCATTTTTTCAAACAATGTTGGGATTGCAGAAAGTTTAGCAATACCCCTGTAATTGGATATGTCAGCTTTGTTACCTTCTTTGTGTAGGGAAACACAGAGACTCAGCAGACAACTAGATATTTTGTCTGGGCCGGGTGAGTAACTGGGTTGCAACAATTTTAAATTTGTAAGAAGACACTCCTCCCTAATTACAGGAGTAACAATGAGGTTACAATGGAAAATGGGATAAGGATACCGGTTTTGAATATAGGATTCAGAGGAACAAGTGGATTGAAAGAATTTTGCAAACAAGTCTTCAATACCCAAATCAGTGTGGCCATGTTCATTAACTAAATACAATGATGAGGGAAATAAAGAAGACTTGCGCTTTGAGTTCATAAAGTTATAGAACTACTTAGGGTCACGTGAAAATTGCACAAAAATCAAACAAACCCAAAGCAAAAACAAATGCTTCAGAAAGAAACACAAAATGGTACTGAATCACTAATTAATAACAGTTTGGTTTCGCAACAACAATGCTCACAAATAATAACTTTCAAATGTTATATACAATAAGAAAAATACAAATTATGAAACATGTAAAAACAAAAACAAAAATTCACTCAAAAATGAAATGAAATACCTCAATCAGAAATTTTAAAACTTTTAAAATTTATGCACCACTAACTAACCCAAAAACAAGATCAATTTAAGTTTTACACAATAATATAAACGGTAGTATTATTACAAATTGAAGTAAAAAAAAGTAAAATTTAAATATTTATTAGAACAAAAATAAACACGTCCGCTCTCTTTGAATGCTCCTTCAGTATGCACCTGTCAATGGCTTGGAAGCTGTGGTACGCAACCTCTTTTCGCCGAGTTACCGATGTCAATCCGCCCGGTCATTTCCGTTTGGCAGCAAATTGACCTCAGCAAGCTGGCAAAGATTACGGATAAAATGCTTGAAAATAGTGCCGTAGAGTCAACATACACAATTTGTACGCTAATTACGGGAACCGACTACACATCCAAGATCAAAACACTCATCAAATCTTTCTCGTCGATTCGAGGTCGGTGGTCTCAGTTGTACCTAGCACTAAAACACCGCGCAAACTGACAAAAGGCAAGTGTGACCTAGATCTCGATCTAGGTCTGGGTCGTGCGTTCAAATGCTCATTTATTATGGCCAATGTACAAACACCGAAAATTGGCGCTGATTTTCTGGTACAGTTCCAGTTGCTCGTCGACATCAATCGACAACGTCTAACTATATCAACTAGCAGCGGCTCAACAAACTCGCAGGATATTGTCAGTTTGACTAACATGCCAGAGAAACAATCTTCCAGCGTAATCAATGCGCGTTCCGTACATACAACCACAGTAGAAAACACACAATCCCATACAGTTCGCCACCATATTATAACATCGGGAGCACCCGTAGCAGATCACCCTAGGAGACTGGATGGAAAACTTGCAGCAGCAAAATTACAAATTAATCTATTAATCGGCAGTACAATGTGCCGCTACTCTAAAATTCCTTGGGCAAGCCCGTTGCACATGGTGACAAAGGCAAGTGGCAGTTGGAGAGCATGTGGTGACTATCGCAAGCTCAATGTGATAACAATCCCTTATCGGTACCTGGTTCCGCACATCCACGACTGTGAAACGAATCTTCACGACGCTAGATCTAGAACGAGCATACTATCAAATACCGATGGTCGTCAAAAAAACAACAGTATGCACACCGTTTGAGCTAGTTGAATTTTTAAAGCTGCCATTGGGACTTAAAAATGCGGCGCAGACATTCCAACGTTTCATGGACCAGCTTTTTCGAGGAGTTGACTGTTACATTGACGACATCCTTATTATGTCAAAGTCAGCTGCAGAGCATAAACAACATGTAAATGTTGTCCTAGACAGATTGCAAACCCATGGACTCAGCATTAATAAAAGTAAGTGTAAATTAGTCATGTCTGAAGTAATATACCTGAGTTATACAGTTAATAGCAATGGAATGAAGCCTCCTGAACATCGAATGAAAGTTATCACAGAGCACGCTCAACCACAGACCATTTCAGAGTTAGGTCGTTTCCTAAGAATATTGAACTACTACCGCTGTTGCATACCTCATGCATCCGAACTACAAGCACCGCTCAACGACTTAACCGGCAACATGAAGAAGAATAACAAACGACATGTAGAGTGGACACCTAGCACTTCTCAGGCATTCATTACATGCAAAAACTGTACAGCGCATGCTGCCACTATTGGTCATCCGAGTCCACACGCAGACCAGGTACAGCACATACGACAGGGAACTATTAGCGATTTATGAAGCAATTAAGTATTTCAAGCCCATAATGGAAGTGAGAATCTTGGTCATCAAAACAGACCACAAGCCGCTGATATACGCGATTGTCCAAAAACCCGAAAAAGCGTCAGAACTTCAATTACGCCAATTAGGGTTCATATGTCAATACTCCACGACAACCATACATGTAAGTGGTAGTGATAACGTAGTAGCCGATGCACTCTCCAGGCCATCGCCATCACGATGTCAACTACTATGGACACAGAAAGTATTGAGACAGCCCAAGCAATAGATGGCGAACTATAAGTCATTTTAAGCGGAATCACGTCTCTACAGCTACAGCTAATTCAAGTTGACAAGCAAATACTCCTGTACTGCGACGTTGGAACTACCACGCCACAGCCATACATATAAGGAAGTGAGCAGCAGTGAGAGAGAACAGCAGTGAGACAGAGCAGCAGTGTGAGAGAACAGCAGTGAGACAGAGCAGCAGTGTGAGAGAACAGCAGTGAGAGTGAACAACAGTGAAAAGGATAAAGACAAGAGAGATGGCAGTCGCTGAAGAGCAGACATTGAAGTCGGTCGTATATTTGTGGAAGTGAAGTTGCTGTTGTTTTGTAATCAATTTAACCATATTTCTGTTACTTATTATTTTACATAAACATACTTTACATTTGGGGGCTCAACCTAAGCAAAAAAAAAATATATATATATATATATTTATAAAAACGTAGAAAAGTTGAGTTCGCATGAAAGATAGTGATTCGGAAAAGTTGTTAAAGTGCGGTATGTACATATGTGGCCTTCTGTGTAGTGAGTGGCCATGATATGTAATATTGGAGTTGAAGAGTCCGAATTCTGTTTACACAAAGTTGGAAAAATGGAAGCGACAAAAGAAAGAAAAGGAAAAGTCAGCAGAGCAGCAGCATCAGCGGCGGCAGCAGGATACAAAACGGAGCAGCAGAAAATAAAAAAAATTTCGCGAAGTATAACGTCATCCCTTTAAAGTGAGTATGAGCGAAGAAGACGTTGTTGTTGAAGAGGGAAAGGGACGACAGTATGGTGTTGTGACTCGATCGCAAGCGGCAATTGCAATTCTGGTAAAGAAACGATGGTGAGATAAAAATTGACAGCCAATCAGAAGAGAGCGCGCAATTGGTGGTAGTTGCTTGAATGAAATGAACAGCCAGAGTCTACAAAATATTATTCAATTGCTTACTCTAAAAATACAAGCAGGTGAAGTTAATCAGAGAAAGCAAAATGAGCCGAATATATCTATAGAAAACTTTGAGCGAATAGTGCCTGACTTTGACGGTGATACTATTCCAGTCGAGCAATGGCTGACAAATTTTGAACAGAACGCAGATGCGTATGAACTCACCGATAAGGAAAAGTATGTACAGGCACGCGAAAAAATGACTAAAATGGCGAAATTGTTCTTAGAATCGGTTATGGTCAGTACTTACGATCAGCTAAAGAATGTTCTCATAGCGGAATTCAAGCGTACGCTGAGAAGTGCAGAGCTCCATGCAAAGTTGTCAGAAAGAAAGAAAAAGAAGGATGAAAACTTTCATGAATACATGTTCGGACGGACTGAGCGTCAAAAGTGAATACAAATTTAATATGTACAGTTGTAAATCGTATCGTAAGCTGAGAGAGAAATTCGAAGTATACGAGCGAAAATGTGCTGGTGAGAAACAAGTTGACCTATACAGTGGGGGCCAAAAAATAGATCCAGTGTCTTGATGCTTCAATTGTGGTTCGGTTGAACATAAGTGAAAAAATTGTACAGCCGAAACGAAATGTTTTAAATGTAACCAAAACGGCCATATCTCAGGAAATTGCCCAAACAAGGTCGAAAAAGTCGGTGTAATCTTTGACCGTAGTCGTATTAAAACGGTGAAAATAAATTGCCTAGTAGATACAGTGTCGGATGTGACCCTAATAAAGGAAAGTATCCTTAAGGGCATGGGAAAAATAAATATCCGGCAAAGTGCTTCTGTTTTACGTGGACTAGGCAATGCTACAACACAACCGATTGGATGTTTTAATGCTCAAATAATAGTCGACGAGCTGGAAACGGATCAAAACCTTTTTGTTGTCCTCAGTGTAAAATTGGAATACGACGCCTTACTGAGACACGACTTTATTCGGAAGTTTCGCTTGGTCGCCGACTCCAAAGGTTATACGTTTTGTAAATTGGAAGCAGAGCTGAAACCAACATGTGAGTTTGATTTAGTTTACAACATTTGTGAGGTGGACTCTTTACAGTTCCATCGCAGTACTGTGAGTCCGTGCAGCAGTTAATAGAAAACAGTTATAAGATGTCGCTAAAAGATGTGAAGCAGTGCCCAATAGAACTTAAAATCATCCCTGATGGAGTCGTAAAACCATTTAGTCAGTCGCCAAGTCGCCTTGCAGTTGCAGAAGCAGAAGCAGTACGCAACGTTGCTAGTAGAGTGGTTGTGGTCAAGAAGAAGGATCACACATTGTGAGTATGCGTCGACTATCGGAAACTGAACAGCATGGTGCTCCAGGATTGTTTTCCTGTACCGATAATGGAGGATGTTCTCGAAAAGTTGTAAGCTGCGAAGTTCTTTACAGTCATGGACTTAGAAAACGGATTTTTTCATGTACCCGTGGAGGAAAGTATTCGTGCTTACACTGCGTTTGTAACACGAGAGGGTCTTTTTGAGTTCACAAGAGCACCGTTTGGTTTCAAAAACTCTCCAGCAGCATTCATACGTTTCGTAAGTCATGTGTTTCAGACGCTTATAAATGAGGACGTCATGCAGCTATAAATGGATGACATCATTATTTATGCCATGTCAGCCGAAGAATGCATGCAGAAAACCGAAAAAGTGTTAGAGACAGAAGGCAGGTACGATCTAAAAATTAAATGGAAAAAATGCAGTTTTCTACAGCAGCGCATTATTTCATTCCTGGGTCATTGCGTCGAGAATGGAAGAATTTGGCATGGAATAGAAAAGACCAATGCAGTGAGCCGTTGCGGAGTGCCTCAATCGTTTTTTGGTCTGACTGGGCTCTTCAGAAAGTTCATGCCAAACTATGCGCAGATAGCTCGTCCTCTCACCAATCTCTTAAAGAAAGACGTTGAATTCAGGATTGGTCCGGCAGAGTTACAGTCGATACAACAGTTGAAAGAATTACTCATGAATGAACCTGTTTTACACATATATGCAAGAGGGGTACCGACGGAGCTGCATACGGACGCATCTCAGCTAATGCAGAGGTTTGAAGAAAAACTCCACCCTGTCTACTTTTGGAGTAAAAAGACGTCACAAGCCGAATCAAAGCAGCACAGTAACATACTAGAGGTGAAAGCTGCATACCTGGCCTTAAAGAAATTTCGTCGCTATCTTCTGGGAAAATGTTTCAAGTTAGTAACAGACTGTATCGCTTTCAAGCAGACGATGAATAAACAGGACGTGCCAAGGGAAGTGGCGCAGTGGGTGTTGTATTTGCAAGATTTCAATTTCGAGATAGAGTAGAATATTATACGTTGCATAATTCACAATAAGAAGCTTGGTAAGCCGGAGGGGTTACTTCACTGTATTGAGAAAGGCGACCTTCCACTACACACGCTGCATATTGATCATCTAGGACAGATGGATGCAACATCGAAACAGTACAAATTTATCCTAGCCATGGTAGATGCGTTTTCGAAATTTGTTTGGATCTTCCCAACAAAGTCGACCGGCCAAGAAGAGTTGATCAAGAGGATGAATGAATGGGCAGCTATATTCGGGTATCCAAAACGAATCGTAAGTGACAGAGGTGCGTAAATGCATTTGAAGAATTTTTGACCGCAAATCTGGTGGAACATGTTTGGACTACTACAGGGGTAGCTAGAGGTAATGGCCAGATCGATCGGGTGAATCGGTCAATTCTATCGGTATTGGCGAAGCTGTCTACAGAGGAACCGTCGAAGTGGTTTAGCCACGTACAGCAAGTACAAAGGGCTATTAATACATTCATACACGCTTCTACGAAATCATCCCCTTTCAGATCATGTTCGGAACAAAAATGGTAAGAAAAGCTGAGGATCGCGTGCTGGAGTTGCCAAACCAGGAACTGATGGAACATTTCCATGAAGAAATTCAACAGCTCCGCGCAGAGGCAAAACACAATATACAGCTGGCGCAAACGGCATATAAGAATAACTATATAAGGAAGTGAGCAGCAGTGAGAGAGAGCAGCAGTGAGAGAGAACAGCAGTGAGAGTGAACAGCTGTGAAAAGGATAAAGACAAGAGAGATGGCAGTCGCTGAAGAGCAGACATTGAAGTCGGTCGTATATTTGTGGAAGTGAAGTTGCTGTTGTTTTGTAATCAATTTAACCATTTTTCTGTTACTTATTATTTTACTTATTATTTTAAATAAACATACTTTACATACATTCATCAGGCAATGCGATTCAATATATTTTCAAGCGTGCACAGATCGTCCCAGCCAAGCGGTAGAGCAACGCTCAAGCAAATCTCACGAAAATATGTATGGCCAAAGACATTTGGAATGGTCAAGGAATTGCTTACCGTGCCAACGAGCGAAGATCGATAAGCACAACCCGGTGATTCCCAACAAAATCACAGTTTGGGATGGCAGGCAAATGATGGACCGATTTTCTAACTGGCCGGAGGCGGTACCGCTTAAGGACATAACGACAGAGACTATTTGTGAGGCACTGTGGTCCCAATGGATTTCCCGCTTCGGCTGCCCATTAACCATCACCACTGATCAAGGATCGCAATTTGAGTCTGCATTTATAAAATCACTTGCGAATATGTGGCACCGAGCACATCCACACGACCATACCACCCTCAGTCAAACCGTATGGTTGAGCGTTGGCACAGATCTATGAAAACCACGTTAATGTGTCATCCAGGCACACCATTGGTCAAACTACATCCAACGGTCATGCTTTGCTAGTGCTATACAGAAGACCTCAAGGCATCAGCATAGGAAATGCTATACGGATGTACGCTTCGCCTTCCCAACGAATATATGTATAACCTAGACGCACCCTCGAACCCATATGAGTTTGTCAATCAGTTTCGGAAAAGCAGGCGGTAAGGCCGACATCAACTCCAAGCCGAAACTTTTTACTCTAAAAGACATCCACGATTGCTCACATGTATTCGTGCGGACCGACGCTGTCAAAAAACCAAGCCAACAGATCGAGTTTTCGTAGTTTGTATTAAGGACAAAGAGACAGCTCTGCCAATCGAGAGACTTAAACCAGCATTTATGGCATATGACGAGGCTGCCCCTGTTGACGACCAGACACCGCAGGTCGAAGCCCCATTACGAACGTACCAGAAGAGACGTCAACCCACTCACCAAAACCTGTGACTTGTCTAGAGGGGAGTACTGTGGCAACCTGGACCACAACCTATTACCAACAACCCAGTCGACGATAGATTGGCAACTCTCTGACAGACGCGACTCGAGGAAGACATAAAGGAAGAATTGTTAACACTTAATAGCCAAAGAATAAATAGTAAATAATAACCTGAATATCGGTAACAGCCAAAGGCTGTTCACAAGTAGCGCAACCTGTGGGTGCCTATGTTTACTATAGTAATCAGCCACCATAATAGATAACATTAACGTAGCACATTCAGTTTAAACTGGAACTCATTTTTCATTTTGTTAGGTTTTAGTTTACAAATTATTGTTCGATTAATTGCGCCTTTTTGAAATTATTATCATATACTTTTTTTCTTGTAATATATTTTATTAGTAATCGGAATTTATATTTATCCAACTCAACGTGGCATTGGCTTTTTTATGTATGTATTAAAATACTGAATTTACCTTTAGTCGGTGGAAACATGTTATACAACAAGGAGAATAAAGTAAAGTGAGATCAAATATACTCCAAAATGCAATATTGTCATTTTTTCTCTATCTAATTAGTAAATATGTATAGTATTCGTCGTTCGTCCTTCATATTTGAATACGATTTTTTTTAACAAGTATACCTGACTTGAAATTTGGACACTATAAGTGTCTGACCCATATCCACCAACCTTATAAATTTCAAGGCCCTTGGACCATTAGCTGGTGAGGAGTATGACACCTTCGGCATAGCCAAAGTAAGTCTTTTTTTTGTATTCTTCAAGTTGATTTCAACTTTCAAACTTACTGTCGTCTTGACAATTAGTGTTTGAATAAGATTTAATTTCAATCCTACGTATATCAATCTAGATGTCAAGATGAAATCAACTTGAAGAATAGGCCAATATTTGAATATGCATCGTGTGTATGGGATCCAGAGTTTCAAAAGTATAGTGATAGTATTGAGTCTATTCAAAAGCAATTCGTGCTTTTACACTGCGTCACTTACACTGGGATCCCTATATAAAGCTTCTATCTTACCAAAGCCGACTTAAACTAATTCGCCTACCGAAATTTTTCAGTCGTAGACTCTTGGGATCACATTCTTGCACAATCTAATTGAAGGCAGCATCTTTTCCCCATCCTTGCTTGGTAGTATAAATTTTAATGTTCCTTCTCGGGTTACAAGGAATTATTCTCCTATACTTGTTGGTACATGTAAGACTACTTATTTGCAAAAATAAATAAATTTATCTTTATAGTGCATGATTAGTATAAATGGCTGATGACATTAGGTCTGTAGACGTATAGTAGTCAATTAATTTGCATGTCTACTAATAAGAAATTTCATTTGGATCCCGGTTTGTATGGGGGTACCCCCTAGTGGTCCGATTCGGCTGATTCCGACAAATGTACTGCGTATGGTATGGTATGGTACATAGAGACAGGCAGACGGACAGACGGACATGGCTAGATCAACTCGTCTCGTCGCGCTGAATACTTTATGGGGTCTCCGATGTCTCCTTCTGTGTGTTACAAACTGCATGACAAACTTATAATACTTTTCACTGCTTGAAGAGTTGAATAACTTTAAGACAAATGGGGTTTTCGCTGAGAAAGCTACGTATCTTTATTAAATTACCATACATTTCCGAAAACAAATTTGAAATTCATATTAAAAATAAGAAAAGTGATAAGAGAATAAATCAACGCGATTGTGTGTTATAAATCAAATAAAATTTTATACACACTGCATGCATATTCTGATAAGTACAGTCCTCTTGCCTCTGTAGCACTGTCAAAGTATGCATCGTATACATGAATGTAAAAGAGAAATTCCGAAAGCAAGCATGTTTTCCTCTACTTTTCGCAATGATAAAGCACTTAAATTAATCATATCTTTCATTACAGTATTACGCAAAATATATTCTGCCACACCAGCTCCCTAGATGAAGACCTGGCCATGGTTACAAACAACACAAAATAAGGCTCTACGGCGCATAACTAGTGCAACGTAAAAAATACAACAAATGCAAGTTATGCTTAGTATTAGGATTGATTTTCTTGTACAAAATTTCTGTTTGCCTTAAGTCAGGTATACTTGCTAAAAAAAATCGTATTCAAATATGAAGGACTAACGACGAATACTATACATATTTACTAATTAGATAGAGAAAAAATGACAATATTGCATTTTGGAGTATATTTGATCTCACTTTACTTTATTCTCCTTGTTGTATAACATGTTTCCACCGACTAAAGGTAAATTCTGTATTTGAATACATACTTAAAAAAACCAATGCCTTGTTGAGTTGGATAAATATAAATTCCGATTACTAAATAATAAAATATATTACAAGAAAAAAAGTATATGATAATAATTTCAAAAAGGCGCAATTAATACTAATCTGTAGAGAACGGATGTGTTTATTTTAATTCTAACAAATATTTAAATTTTTACTTTTTTATACTTCAATTTGTAATTAATACTGTTTTTATAATTGTGCACAATATTAATTTGATCGTGTTTTCGGGTAAGCTAGTGTGGATAAGTTTTAATAGTTTTAAATTATTTAATTATTATCATTTATTTAATCTTTGGTTTTGCTCTGTGCAATTTGTTGCTTTTCCAGTGCTTAACGTTGTAAGTAAATTTATTTTTTTATTTTTTTGTTGTAATCTTTGCTTTGCATATACTTTTGCTTCTCTTTAATGCTCTTTCATTCTTTCTCCCTTTAAAAAATACTCTTTTTTTCTTGTGTGCAGTGAGATTTAAATTAATTTGCGCGAAATATTTTGATTGTAGAAAACATAATTACGTATCAACTTATTTTTTTTTTCTTATTGTGCATTGCATTTTAAACTTTTTGGAATTTTATAAATGCAAATTTTCCTTTAATTAGCGTCTATAAATTCTTGGTCTTGTTTCTGTGCATTTTGTTGTTTTTTGGTTCGCTCTCGAACTGGTTTTGGTTTACATTTGCTCTTATACTTAGTACAGTGCCTGCGGAAAGTGTGCATTTTTCTTTTAAATTTCATTTTTGTTTTTAATTATATTAAACATTTATATTTTTAATTAAAAATGCATTGTTGTATTATGAAGTGTAAGAACAAATCATTTACTCCTAAATTCCGCACTGTAGCTTGTTGGTTGTGTGATAATGCGGTCCATGTTGCCTGTGCGGATATCGATGGAAGAATTGCCGATATTATTGATCAAAATATCGGCCTTCGCTGGTCTTGTCCTAATTGTCGGTCTGATGAGATAGACTTTTTGTAAATCTATTACGTTAATGCGTACTGCTTACAATGATCTAGCAAAAGGCTTTCGGCGCTTGAACAATAAGTTCACGGCTTATGATAAGTCTTTTAAAGATATTTAATCCTTTGATTTATCGCCTAAACGAAAACAGCGTCATTCGCCCAAATCAAACTTTTAAACATATCACCTCCATCAACCCACACTATTTCTATACCTACCCCCACTATTTCTATTCCTACCACCACTTTGTCTATACCTACCCCCACTATTTCTATTCCTACACCTACTTTTACTACACCAATAGGGCAGATAGAACTACCGGTGAACTTTCATAAGAATTCTTTTGCATCTGTTGTGCAGCATGTTGCGGCAGAAATAGCACCTACTAGCTCAAAGACTCGAGCTTCAAATGGTCCTAAGCAACTTGTCGCTGTTCCTCCTTCTAAATCTATTTTTGTGTCTAGGTTAACTGAGGATACTTCGGAAGTCGATATTAATGACTACATTCTATCTAAACTGTCAACAATTACAAATGTGAATATCACTAACTTTAAATTTTCTTTTAAAAGGACAATTTCGTCTTTTAAAATATCCGTTCCCCCAGAATATTGTAGTGAACTGTTAGGTCCGAACTTTTGACCGGCCGGCTGTGTTGTTCACGAATATAACTTTAAAAAACGTGCAAATACTGGTGTCATTCCCAAACTCCCCCCAACAAAGTCTACAAAAAACTGATTTCTAGTCGCCCTCAAGCAGCCCTTCCTATGGATCCATCTAACCTGACTTTGATCATACATTTTCAGAATGTCAGAGGTTTAAACTCTAAAGTGAATAGACTTTTCACTAATAGTTTCTCTTTTCATTCAGATGCAATTATGTTAGTAGAAACATGGCTTCGTCCAGATGTTCTGAATTCCGAATTGTTTAACAATAATTACTTAACGTTTAGGAAAGATCGATTTGATCGCGTTGGTGGTGGATTTCTGAATTTTGTTAGAACTTCTTACTCTTCTGACTTGGTGTCTATTGATAATATTGATGACAATGAGCTTATTTGTGTGAAGATTTCATTTTCCAATTCTAATTTATTTATTACATACTCTTATATCCCCTTCTGATGACTCTCTTTACTTATCACATCTGACAGCTATTAAGAAAGTTTTGTCTTTTATCAAAGATACTTATAAGGTCTTAATCATGG
Organism: Amiota mariae; assembly: GCA_035041805.1. Lineage (NCBI taxonomy): Eukaryota > Metazoa > Arthropoda > Insecta > Diptera > Drosophilidae > Amiota > Amiota mariae. The sequence goes on from JAWNKV010000239.1 coordinate 111,353, forward strand.
GAGATTTTAATCTTCCAAATATTTGTTAGACAGCCTCGGATAATTGTAACTCTGTAATATCATCAGTAAGCTGTGAGTTTGTCGATTCATTGCTGGATCGTTCCTTTCAGCAAGTAAACTACATAGCTAATAACATTAACCGAATTTTAGATTTGGTCTTTACCGACAGCACAAATGATGTTCCATTGCTTCGAAGTAATCCTCTTTCCACTCCAGAGGATGCTTATCATCCGACTTTGGAATTAAACATCTTTCTGAATTGGTTTGGATTTCGTTCCAATAATCCTTCTAATTTGCTTCCTACATCAAGACGTGTTTTCTGCTTTAAACAAACTGACTTCTTTAAGCTAAATTCTCTTCTTACAGCCACTGACTGGTCTTATTTGAATTCTTGTGATGATGTTGAACTAGCTGCAAAGTTTTTTTATACAACTATGAAAAATCATTTCAAATTATGTGTTCCGAAAATTAAACTGAAATATAGCCCACATACGCTACCTTGGTTTTCTCGTGATTTAATTAAATTAGAGAATTTAAAAAATAGACTATTTAAAAAATTTAAAAGGTCCGGTTTGTCTGCTGATTATACTAAATACGCTATATCCCGCTATAATTTTCAACACCTAAACAATGTCTGCTATCAGTCATACGTCAAAGAGGATATTAAAAGAGATCCTAAAAAGTTTTATAACTTTATTAACATGAAGCGCAGGTTGGATATATTCCCATCCTGTATCAAAATAAATGGTGTTGAATGTTGCAGCGATGGAGAAATTTCCAATCTTTTTTCGATCTTTTTCCAAAGCACTTACACAAATTTTAATAATGATTGTAATAGTCCATACCCATAACATATTCATCAATTTAATCAATTTAATATGCCAGTTATTGATTGTGATACAGTATTACAATATTTAAAATCTTCTAAATTAACATTTTTTCCGGGACCAGATGATGTACCTATTTGTATTCTAAAGCGATGTGCTGATGCTTTGCTTAGACCAATCTGCAAATTGTTTGACTAATCTCTGGATACATCTGTATTACATAATATTTGGAAGCAGTCCCCCTCCACAAAAAAGGCAGCAGAGCTAATATATCAAATTACCGAGGAATAGCTAAGCTTTGCGCTATTCCGAAATAGTTTGAACATATTATCACCGATCGGTGCAGCATTTCGTTCTTCCTTTATTAAGTACTTCACAGCAAGGTTTCACCAAGAAGCGTTCAACTACAACCAACTTATTAGAATTTACTTCGTTGGTTAATTGTAGTTTTTCACAACAACATCAAATGGATGTCATTTACACAGATTTTAGTAAAGCTTTTGACAGTGTTTGTCACTTCCTACTCCATAAAAAACTGAATACCTTTGGTTTTCCTCCCAAGTTAGTTAACTGGATTACTTCCTATCTAACTTCCAGAACCCAAAGAGTTATTTTTAAAACAGCTATATCTAAGACTATTCATGTAACTTCTGGTGTCCCTCAGGGTAGCCACCTTGGCCCATTATTATTTAATATTTTTATAAACGATTTGCCATCTGCCATAAAGCATTCTAACGTCTTAATGTACGCTGATGATGTTAAGTTATGCTTATCTATTTTATCTCCGTTCCAACAAATGTTTCTTCAAGAAGATTTTGATTCCTTATCTTAGTGGTGCTCTAAAAATTATCTTTCGCTTAATTGTGACAAATGTAAAATAATGTCCTTTTACCGCAAAAATTTAATTGTAAAAAGCTACCACATTAATGATCACACTCTAGAACGTGTCACACAATTCAGTGACCTGGGTGTGTTGATGGATTTAAAGCTGCATTTTGGGTCGCATATTTCTTGTATCACATGTAAAGCTAGGGGTGTTTTAGGATACATTAAACATTGGTCTAAAGAGTTTAATGATCCTTACACCACCAAATTATTATTCACTTCATTGATTAGACCAATACTTGAATATGCTTCATGTGTATGGGATCCAGAGTTTAAAAAGTATAGTGATAGTATTGAGTCTGTTCAAAAGCAATTTTTGCTTTTTGCACTGCGTCACTTACACTGGGATCCCTATATAAAGCTTCTATCTTACCAAAGCCGACTTAAACTAATTCGCCTACCGAAATTTTTCAGTCGTAGACTCTTGGGATCACATTCTTGCACAATCTAATTGAAGGCAGCATCTTTTCCCCATCCTTGCTTGGTAGTATAAATTTTAATGTTCCTTCTCGGGTTACAAGGAATTATTCTCCTATACTTGTTGGTACATGTAAGACTACTTATTTGCAAAAATAAATAAATTTATCTTTATAGTGCATGATTAGTATAAATGGCTGATGACATTAGGTCTGTAGACGTATAGTAGTCAATTAATTTGCATGTCTACTAATAAGAAATTTCATTTGGATCCCGGTTTGTATGGGGGTACCCCCTAGTGGTCCGATTCGGCTGATTCCGACAAATGTACTGCGTATGGTATGGTATGGTACATAGAGACAGGCAGACGGACAGACGGACATAACTAGATCAACTCGTCTCGTCGCGCTGAATACTTTATGGGGTCTCCGATGTCTCCTTCTGTGTGTTACAAACTGCATGACAAACTTATAATACTTTTCACTGCTTGAAGAGTTGAATAACTTTAAGACAAATGGGGTTTTCGCTGAGAAAGCTACGTATCTTTATTAAATTACCATACATTTCCGAAAACAAATTTGAAATTCATATTAAAAATAAGAAAAGTGATAAGAGAATAAATCAACGCGATTGTGTGTTATAAATCAAATAAAATTTTATACACACTGCATGCATATTCTGATAAGTACAGTCCTCTTGCCTCTGTAGCACTGTCAAAGTATGCATCGTATACATGAATGTAAAAGAGAAATTCCGAAAGCAAGCATGTTTTCCTCTACTTTTCGCAATGATAAAGCACTTAAATTAATCATATCTTTCATTACAGTATTACGCAAAATATATTCTGCCACACCAGCTCCCTAGATGAAGACCTGGCCATGGTTACAAACAACACAAAATAAGGCTCTACGGCGCATAACTAGTGCAACGTAAAAAATACAACAAATGCAAGTTATGCTTAGTATTAGGATTGATTTTCTTGTACAAAATTTCTGTTTGCCTTAAGTCAGGTATACTTGTTAAAAAAAATCGTATTCGAATATGAAGGACGAACGACGAATACTATACATATTTACTAATTAGATAGAGAAAAAATGACAATATTGCATTTTGGAGTATATTTGATCTCACTTTACTTTATTCTCCTTGTTGTATAACATGTTTCCACCGACTAAAGGTAAATTCAGTATTTTAATACATACATAAAAAAGCCAATGCCACGTTGAGTTGGATAAATATAAATTCCGATTACTAATAAAATATATTACAAGAAAAAAAGTATATGATAATAATTTCAAAAAGGCGCAATTAATCGAACAATAATTTGTAAACTAAAACCTAACAAAATGAAAAATGAGTTTCAGTTTAAACTGAATGTGCTATGTTAATGTTATCTATTATGGTGGCTGATTACTATAGTAAACATAGGCACCCACAGGTTGCGCTACTTGTGAACAGCCTTTGGCTGTTACCGATATTCAGGTTATTATTTACTATTTATTCTTTGGCTATTAAGTGTTAACAATTCTTCCTTTATGTCTTCCTCGAGTCGCGTCTGTCAGAGAGTTGCCAATCTATCGTCGACTGGGTTGTTGGTAATAGGTTGTGGTCCAGGTTGCCACAGTACTCCCCTCTAGACAAGTCACAGGTTTTGGTGAGTGGGTTGACGTCTCTTCTGGTACGTTCGTAATGGGGCTTCGACCTGCGGTGTCTGGTCGTCAACAGGGGCAGCCTCGTCATATGCCATAAATGCTGGTTTAAGTCTCTCGATTGGCAGAGCTGTCTCTTTGTCCTTAATACAAACTACGAAAACTCGATCTGTTGGCTTGGTTTTTTGACAGCGTCGGTCCGCACGAATACATGTGAGCAATCGTGGATGTCTTTTAGAGTAAAAAGTTTCGGCTTGGAGTTGATGTCGGCCTTACCGCCTGCTTTTCCGAAACTGATTGACAAACTCATATGGGTTCGAGGGTGCGTCTAGGTTATACATATATTCGTTGGGAAGGCGAAGCGTACATCCGTATAGCATTTCCTATGCTGATGCCTTGAGGTCTTCTGTATAGCACTAGCAAAGCATGACCGTTGGATGTAGTTTGACCAATGGTGTGCCTGGATGACACATTAACGTGGTTTTCATAGATCTGTGCCAACGCTCAACCATACGGTTTGACTGAGGGTGGTATGGTCGTGTGGATGTGCTCGGTGCCCAACATATTCGCAAGTGATTTTATAAATGCAGACTCAAATTGCGATCCTTGATCAGTGGTGATGGTTAATGGGCAGCCGAAGCGGGAAATCCATTGGGACCACAGTGCCTCACAAATAGTCTCTGTCGTTATGTCCTTGAGCGGTACCGCCTCCGGCCAGTTAGAAAATCGGTCCATCATTGTGAGACAGTATCTGCACCTATCCACCCAGGGCATCACAACAATGTCGATATGTATATAGTCAAACCTGCCATCCCAAACTGTGATTTTGTTGGGAATCACCGGGTTGTGCTTGTCGATCTTCGCTCGTTGGCACGGTAAGCAATTCCTTGACCATTCCAAAATGTCTTTTCGCATTGACGGCCATACATATTTTCGTGAGATTTGCTTGAGCGTAGCTCTGCCGCTTGGCTGGGACGATCTGTGCACGCTTGAAAATATATTGAATCGCATTGCCTGATGAATGTATGTAAAGTATGTTTATTTAAAATAATAAGTAAAATAATAAGTAACAGAAAAATGGTTAAATTGATTACAAAACAACAGCAACTTCACTTCCACAAATATACGACCGACTTCAATGTCTGCTCTTCAGCGACTGCCATCTCTCTTGTCTTTATCCTTTTCACAGCTGTTCACTCTCACTGCTGTTCTCTCTCACTGCTGCTCTCTCTCACTGCTGCTCACTTCCTTACATTCGACCATCCTGATTTTCTTCATCCGTCCCGGATGACAACATATCCTCATTTTTGGTGATGAACTTCCATAGTTTTATATTGTCACAGCTGTTGCTGTAACACTTGGTCCCTCAGTATCCGCAGTAGCTTTCTTCACATCGTATCACCCGTTGCGTTATATCTTTATAATCACATATGGACCTAAGTATCCACTTGCCAACTTTCGCCGCTTTTTATCGTAGTTGTTCTTATATGCCGTTTGCGCCAGCTGTATATTGTGTTTTGCCTCTGCGCGGAGCTGTTGAATTTTTTCATGGAAATGTTCTATCAGTTATTGGTTCGGCAACTCCAGCACGCGATCCTCAGCTTTTCTTACCATTTTTGTTCCGAACATGATCTGAAAGGGGATGATTTTGTAGAAGCGTGTATGTATGTATTAATAACCCTTTGTACTTGCTGTACGTGGTTAAACCACTTCGACGGTTCCTCTGTAGGCAGCTTCGCCAATACCGATAGAATTGACTGATTCACCCGATCGATCTGGCCATTACCTCTAACTACCCCTGTAGTAGTCCAAACATGTTCCACCAGATTTGCGGTCAAAAATTCTTCAAATGCATTTGCGCACCTCTGTCACTTACGATCCGTTTTGGATACCCGAATATAGCTGCCCATTCATTCATTCTCTTGATCAACTCTTCTTGACCGGTCGACTTTGTTGGGAAGATCCAAACAAATTTCGAAAACGCATCTACCATGGCTAGGATAAATTTGTACTGTTTCGATGTTGCATCCATCTGTCCTAGATGATCAATATGCAGCGTGTGTAGTGGAAGGTCGCCTTTCTCAATACAGTGAAGTAACCCCTCCGGCTTACCAAGCTTTTTATTGTGAATTATGCAACGTATACAATTAACAATAACTCTTGTTACCTTTCCTTCTAAATGCGGAATGTAGAATTGCTCAGGAAGTTAGGTAAGATATAATCCAGCTAACAAAATTGGTAGGAAAACCAAAGGTATTCAGTTTATTGAGGAGTACGAAGTGGCAAACACTGTCAAAAACTTTACTAAAATCTGTGTAAATGACATCCATTTGATGTTGTTGTGAAAAACTACAATTGACAAACGAAGTAAATTCTAATAAGTTGGTTGTAGTTGAACGCTTCTTGGTGAAAAAGTGTTGTGAAGTACTTAATAAAGGAAGAACGAAATACTGCACCTGATCGGTAATAATATGTTCAAACAACTTCGGAATAGCGCAGTGTTTAGGTATTTTCCGGTAATTTGATATATTAGCTTTACTGCTTTTTTTGTGGAGTGGGATAATATAGGACTGCTTCCAAATATTAGGTAAGACAGAAGTATTCAGAGATAAGCTGAACAATTTGCAGATTGGTCTATGCAAAGCATCAGCACATCGCTTTAGAATACAACTAGAATTTTTTTTGGTTTTTGTACTATTGACTTGAAATTTGGACATTATAAGATTCTGACCCATATCCACAAATTTCAAGTCCCTCGGACCACTAGGAGTGGAACCCCCCATAAAAACCGGGATCCAAATTCATGTTTTTATAAGAAAAACTTTTATGTTTTTTGTACTACCGACTTGAAATTAAGTTAGTTTTTTTTATATTCTTCAAGTTGATTTCGTCTTGACATCTAGATTGATATACGTAGGATTCAAATTAAATTTTATTGAAACCCTAATTGTCAAGACGACAGTAAGTTTGAAAGTTGAAATCAACTTTAAAATATCCTTAAAATCACTAGGTACCATCTTGTTGACCACGCTATTATTCTCAACTTGATATCATTGTGAATTAAATTGGATCAGTTTCTATTGTGCTCTGTGGTTAATATTAATTTTTGTGAATAGTTTTGATCATAGAAAGTGTAATTTCTAAACATTTATTTTTGAACTGATTGTGCATCGATCGTTTTCATTTATTTAATTTTGTAAATACAAATTATTTAATTATTATCATTTATTTAATCTTTGTTGCTTTTTCTTAGCGTTGCATGTGCTTTTAATGCTCTCTCATTCTTTCTCCCTCTAATAATTAGAGACCGACCGTAGGTTCGGTTTTGGCCAAAAAATCAAGTTTCGGCCACAGTTTTGGCTGCGGCCAATAATTGGCCGAAACTTTCGGTCCTGCCGAAGCAACGTGTTCGTAATTTGGCGCGCGTCGTTCATCTAACTTCGGGTAAGCTTACCTAAATATAAAAACAACATTGTGAAGGAACGAATTCAAGCTTATCTGTCGGAGCCATTGTTGCTGCGCAATGCCGATATATATAACTATTGGAATAGTAGTTCATATCCTTCGCTGAGAAAAGCGGCCGTAAAATATCTTTCCGATCCGCATACCAGTGTTCCAAGCGAGCAGCTGTTTAGCGCCGCTGGACAAATATATGCAGATCGTCGGAGTAACCTTGATAAGAACGTAGATAAACTACTTTTCTTAGCATACAACATAAGACTGTTCAATACCAATATTAAATCGAAAGAACATCTTGCGAGTCATTCGCCACTTTTGTTAGGTGTAAGTTTTCGCATAAAGATTAACTTATATTAAATGAAAGCTTTAATATTAGATATATGTATGTTTAATTTTGAATAAAAACATGGACAAGGACGAGATTTTTATGGTATTTATTTGTCTATTAGAAACACATCTTCACAATTAATATCTATAAAGAGAATTATATACAGTTTGTTTCTCTAAAGAGTGTACAACTGTCTATACACATATTTGTTACAAAACAAGATTTTAACATGCTACATAAATTTTTAATGTGGTAAATAAATTTCGGTTTCGGCCGAAACTGAGACCAAGGCCGAAGGTTCGTTCTCGGTTTAGACTAAAAATCCTGTTTTGGTGAAACTACTAATAATACTCTTTTTAACGTGAAAACGTTTTTAAAATGGGTATACATGCCACAATATGACGCTCTTTCAGAATTTTTCGAAAATTGTCGCCCTTGTTTTTAATATATCTCGTGACTCAAAAGTCGTAGCGCCAAGCAATTTGTATATTCTGAAAATATGGTTTGTGGTGCAGCGTGTAAGAGAATTTTGTCATGGAGCGCTTATGTCAACAAGAGGGAGGGACGTTCAAAGAGGTGACTAAAATGAAAATTCACTTTTCTTTTGTAAGCGTATTGCTTGAGAAGGGATTGTCCTTTTTGACTGATATTTCTTTTGTTGTGTTTGTTATAAGCTAATTAGAAGAATGTGGAAAATCCACCGGGAAAGTGGTAAATTTCGACTTTTTGTATACTTATTATTTAGAAAAAATTGAAAAATTGAATACGAACAGTGTCATAAAATGTAGGACGTGCAAGGGGAAGAAGAGGAAGAATGAAATAGTCAAAGCAGACATAAGTTAGATGTTTGTGTGAGTATGTGTATGGGTATTTTCAATGATCGCGTCATTTACAAATTTCGTAAAGACAGTTAATTTTTCTTTTATTTTTTTTATTTAATTATATGTGTTATATTTTAATAAATACTTAATATATTAGTAAATATTATTTTTTTTATAAAAATTCAATATTTTAAAAAATAAAATACTTTAATAAATATTTTATAAACATATAGAGATGCTTCACCATACAGCACGACGAACGAACGCACGATCAAATATGAAGCGAATAATAGTAGAACAGAACAACATTCAATGCTTGCACTCTCTGTCTGCTCCGTAAACAGCATAATTTTCCTTAAATATTTTTTGTACTTTTTATTATTATTTAGAAAATAAAATGTGAGTAAAACGCACTACGCTAATAACAGTATAACGGAAAAAGAATATTCAAACCGTACGTGTGTGTGTGTGGCGACATAAATTTTCTCTGTCTGTCTGCTCTGTATTTGGATTATTTGATAGATTATCTCTAGTGAATAAGATGTACATATATATTCAATACATTGTATTGAACAAAGCCTGTGAAATAAAAAAAAAACACTAGTCGCTCACAAAGAGCATCATCATCTCCTCTTTAATTTCAAGTATGCTTTTCATTTGTGTGTGCCCTACACGACGCCGATCTCGCATATTAATTTGTGTGCATGTCGCTGAGACTTTGCTGGTCTATGTCATATGAATCAATTCGGTATTTAACCCAATTATATAAATTATTAATTATAATATGCTTTCAAAACTAAAATTACTTCTTCAATAATGAAATACATGAATAATATTATATTATACAACACAACTCTAATAATTATTTTAAAATTTGATTTCTAACATATTGTGCAGCAGTTTCATTTCAATAGTGTGCTTATATAGGTGAGGCAGATCACTTTTTTTATTCTTCTCTATTTTCTCTATTCCTTTCGATATTATTGCTATTGTTTTTGCTATCTTTGACATATTCGATGACCAAATTGTTTACAAAATATTTGTGCAGGATCCCGTTATGTTGTCTTCTACGACTGTATATGCTTTTGAAAACGACACACTTTTTTTATTTGTCCGACTTGCGTTCATCTTTCGTTGTAAGTAGTTGTCCTTTGCTTCTGCTCATCGCGTTTATTTTAATTCGTTGTTTAAAAAACAGTGGAAGAGTAATACAAATTCTAAGTGAGCCAGTTGAAAGTATTGTGATTAAGATTAAAGTTTTTGACTAATCTAAGTGCAATATCATTCAATTACTTCAGTTCATAAAATAGTGTGTTCTTCCGATCGGCATTTATTTTATTTAAAAGCTTGTCATCTTTTAACAGTTGTTGTTTCCAATATTTTAATTTAATTCGTTGTTTAAATAAAACAACGGTAAACATAAAATCAAAGTAAGTCATTTCAATGCATTGCAATAAAGCTTTAAGTGTTTGACAAATATAAGTCAAATATTATTCAATTTCTTTGGTTTCCAATATAGTATTGTGTGTTCTTGCTACTGGGATTTATTTTGGACATTTTAGGTGCTTCAAAAGTTGTACCGGGTGACTCCTTGTTTTAAGTAATGCGGCCTAATTACAAAAGTCAACTGCGATAGAGCCAGCGGGAAAGGGCTCGAGCACTTAGGTTCTCTGGAACGGAATGAAACAGGCTTCAAAGCTCATCAACAATGAGAATAAAACTGATTCGTGAACATTGTAGACTTGAAGCATTGGGCGCTTTTCAAGCCCCACCGATTGCGTCTACTAGTAGGGAGGCAAGGATGGCTGCGAGCAATTCTGATAAGGCAAATGGATCGCCTCAAGCTGTTACACAGGGCAATAATGCCTCTCACAAAATTACGCCAGTTCGTACGGAATCTAACCAAAGAATTCGAGTACAGCTCCTTCGTGAACACCGTAGATTGGAAGCATTGAGCGCTGTTGTAGGGCCACCGATTGCATTGACCAGTAGAGAGGCAAGGATGGCTGAGAGATATTCAGATTCCGAAGAGCTGCCACAGATGTACGAAATTTATGTAGCGCCTCAAGCTGATTCGTTGGACAATATGGACCATCATATTTTCAGAGATTTCGACATCCGTGTAGAACAAAGTGTTCTATATCAGCTTCCGAATTACTATTGTAAGCTCTGGCAGCGTGGCAACAATCATTTCAAGCGCCAGCTTATTGATAATGAATTTGAGTATGCGTGCACCATATGCGATAGGCTATGGTTCAAAAAAGACGTAAAGTTGACAACTGCGACCGTGGCAGCATTTGTCGCCAAACTCTTTTCGGGTGAAAATGTGGCTAATTTTGAGTATTGTTACAACTGTCTCTGAGAGTGCAAAAAAAGCAAAATTCCGACGATGAGCAGAACTAACGGCTACGCTTATCCACCCAAGCACAATCATTTTCTCAACCTCGATCCGATAACAGAACGACTGATTCGCCGAGAAATCCATACATGCCGATTCATCGCCTACGTCGTGAGAGAAGTTATGGTATTGTCGGACAAGTAATAGATGTGCCCGTAGATGTTGAGACCATGGTACGCTGTCTGCCCAGATCACTTGACAACGATTACGTCTTCAATGTTAATTTGTTACATAACATCGTGTAAAGGTTGGATAACCATACCATCTGCGACTAAGGAAATGTCGTCGCACAATGCCAAAAGTTGGCAGCTCGTCTGGAAACTAAAGTCGGCAACCCGACGCCAGAATCGGAAAGATAGGCTGATAACCTGCTTATCTTAAACTCATCTTATCAACGAAACCACAGCAAAAACGAACGATTTATACTTCGACAACCTTCAGCATGAACAACAGGACTGGATTTGGAACATATAATATTCGGACGCTCTTGGAAGCATCACGCCTAGCCCAAGTAAGCAAAGAGTTTATAAATTACAATCTCCCATTTTTAGGACTCAGTGAAACCAGATGGCCAGACTCCGGGACAAAAACAACAACAGACGGCCTGATCTTCCTATACTCGTGCAAGCCCAGTGGTCAACCTCGATCGTGTGGCGTAGGTTTCCTGCTATCTAAGCAAGCACGTGCAGCATTGATAGAGTGGAAACAATACTCGGATCGCATCATAGTCGCCCGATTCCGATCTCGTGTCAGAAACATAACCTGTATCCAATGCTATGCTCCAAGAGAAGCAGCTCCCTTTCCCGAAAAGGAGGCTTTCTTCAGTCTCCTGTCAAGGGTGTCATCAACCATCAACAAAGGTGACATAATGCTGCTGTTAAGAAATTTCAATGCGCAGGTTGACTCAGATAACAACAGAATGGAGTTTGTAATGGGAAGACATTGTTTAACTATTTCCATACAAGCACCTCCACAAAGTAACATGGGTATCACCCGACCACATTATCGAAAACCAGATCGATCACATCGCGATCAGCCGTACTTGGAGGGGTTCTCTTTTGGACGTCAGGAATAAGCGTGGGGCCGACTGTACCAGCGACCAGAAAGCAGACGTAAGAAAAACCAACAAAAGCTGGAGCGAAATCAAGATGTTGGAGCTTGACAGAAAAGAATGGAGGAAACTTCTTGTGGTCCTTTGCTCCTCCGTGGAGCCTTAGGACATTTATATATAACATCGTGCACACATCAACCTACCTCTCCGGCTTTGTGTGGAAATCGACGGTGCAGGCATGGTTGCCTGGAGTGCGTGTCACACTCTTTACGATGTGCAGAGATGTTCCGAAGAGATAGGCGTCGAGTGACACCACAACACGTGCTATGCATGGATATGAAAATCCTTCGCATCCGAGTAAGAGATGGAATTTAAAACTCTTTCCGCTGCATGCGCAGCACAGAGAACATAACGAGGCGCATGATTGAGGGTAAGGAGTACATTGAGAGACTAATCGACATAAATCTGGCCTTTCTCAAATCAATTCCCAACTCAGTACAGTACTGGGCTGATCGGAAAACAGATTTGTTTGCAATGTTACGCCAGCTTGGCAAACCATCCGCATTCTTAACAATGATTGCAAACGAGACTCCGCTTGATAAAGATGATCGTAGGCGAGTAAATGGCGCCCGCAATAAGCTAGAGACAAAAGTGTACGAGAAGATAAACGACTTTCCTTCTGACATCAACTGTAGCAAATCTGACAACTTTATTTTAATACGATCGACACTGCGACGAACAACAGTGTGCTTCAAACGGAATATGAAACAGATTTATGTGAATACGTTCAATTCATGGATCGCATCTGTACTCAACTCCAATATGGATTTACAGATTAATCTTGATGCATATTCTTGTGCCGATTACGTAGTTGAATACGTCAACAAATCAAATCGTGGCATCAGTTAACTGCATCGTGAACTCCTAAAGATCCATCAGCAGAACTCGCAGTATGACTACACACTATTGATGACAAAAGTCGGTCTTAAAATGCTAAACGCGGTGAAAATGAGCGCACAGGAAGCCGCGTGGTATTTGCTGCGTTTGCCGATGAGTTGGGCGTTTCGTAAAACTGTCTCGATTCCAACAATCTGGTCTCAAGAAAGATACAAGGCTCGTAAACGTAAATTGATAATGGATGCAGAGAGATTGTCCGAGAACAGCACCGACAAATGGAGCAAGTCGATTCTTCAAAAGTACGAGGAACAGCCCGAAGACTTGGAGATGATTAACCTTGCTCAATTTGTCACATGGTATGAGCCAGCAACAGCGCGGATAACTATGAACAACGATCATAACGGGAGTAATCAAGATGAAGACGCTTATAATGATGACCGAGTGAATAGATCATTCGTTACCGCAACTACTATATCAGTAACGTTTCCAATTATAAAAGGGATATGGTGATGTTGTATATACCATTCCGTAATGAGCACGTTGAAATCATCGATAGGACCAAATTCCTTGAGACTTACGAAGAGCGTGAAATAATGAAGGCGCACAAAGAGTTCGAGGCCAATATAGCCAGACTCGCTTCCCACAAGCGCTGATTTCCTCGCCATCACAAAGACTTCGGTGCCGACGAGCAACAACTTTATTTTATTTATTTATTTATTCAAATATGTATATGACAACTTACTGTCAACAAAAAATATAAGTTATCAATAGTATAATAAGGAATATCTCAATAAAACTTAAAACTACTAAATTAAATTATAAAATATATCCGTCTCTAACCCGGTGGGGGAATTTTATTTGCTTCGTAGCTAGCTATGCCCCATGTGTGGTCAGAGACAGACATCCAAAACTGTAACGGCCAGGTTCAATCACGGTGGATGGAGAAGCGTAGGTGATCCAGAACCAGAGCAGTGATAGCGTTTGGCGAAATCTCAAGAGAAAGCATGTGATATAGTTTGTTATAATTTAAGCAAAATTAGTTGTGCACATACTAAGAGCAAGAGGTACGAAATTTCTAGTGGTACAACTAGGAACTCAGAAACTAAGTTGGCTCAAAAGCAACGGCGAATCAACAATACCAGTAATAAGTTTATGAAGAAAGCTTATACCTATAGAAATTCGGCGATTACTTAACAAAGAAAGATCAATAAGAAGAAACCTGCTGGAGCATGAAGGCAAACGAACACTAGGGTTCCAATTTAAGCCACGAAGCGCAAAAAGAAGGAATTGCTTCTGTACTGACTCAATACGGTCTTCGTGTATTCTGTATTGAGGGTTCTCACGCAGTGTTCGAGTACTGGGCGGACAAAGGAGATGAAAAGAAGCTTGGTAGTGAAGGAATCATTAAATTCTTTAGGTCATCTTTCCAAAAAAATCCAAAAGTACTTTTAGCTTTATTAATAGTTGAAGAAATGAAATGTGATGAATAAAGGTTTATGGTCAAAAATGACTCCTAGGTCACTGAAGGCGAAGACGCGCGCCAATGGGTTGTTGTCGGTAGTGTAAGAAAATAAATGAGGCTCCCGGCGATGAAAAGTCATAAACTTGCATTTTGCGCAGTTTAGCTCTAGAAGATTGCATAAACACGAAGAATGCAGTGAAGTTAGATCCTCTTGCAATTTGACTTGCGAAAAGATATTAAATGAAAGGCAAAGTTTGACATCATCAGCATACATCAAAACAGGAGAGTAATTCATGGAAAGAGGCAGATAATTTATAAAAAGGATAAACATTAATGGGCCAAGATGGCTTCCCTGAGGAACGCCAGAAGTCACATCAACTGGGCAGGAAAGAGTGGATCTAAATAACACTCACTGAACTCTATTTCTTAAATATGAAGAAGTCCAACAAAGAAGATCTTGCGGGAAACCTTAAAGATCCAGTTTTACTAAAAGCAGATCATGATTAACGGAATCAAATGCCTTGCTGAAGTCAGTATAAATGACATCAGTTTGACATTTTTCGTTGAAACCAAGGTTCACCAAAGATGTAAATTTAAGCAAGTTAGTAGTTGGTGATCTATTCTTCATAAAACCATGTTGACACGGAAAAATAATAGATTTACAGTAGTGATAAAGGGTTGATGTGAGATTTTTTCGAACAACTTTGGGATTGCAGAAAGTTTGGCAATACCTCTATAATTTGATACGTCAGCTTTAATCTTGTTAATCAATCGGTCTGCGAACTCCGAGCGGGTGGCGTTGCTATTTACCAAAAGAATGCCAGTCCCTACGACGTGCCCATTCATTTGGAGCTGAACGCTTCGTGCGAAACGTTGCTGCGGACACACATCGCCCACTTGGTAGCTGTGAAAATAAAAGATTCGGAATCTACTCAGTTCTTGCTTGCCGTTTACTACTCATACAAAGATCTAGCGCTCTTCCTTACCGCTTACCTCTTTCCCTACAGCGAGTTGGTCGAGCGCGTGGCCCCACCCAGCGACTCTAAAGCTCCAATGGTGCTTCTTGGTGATTTTAATCTGAGACCGTTCGACATAAATTAAGTGAATATTTGATTAAACATTTCAGGCTTCAGCTTCAGAATGACCAAGGTAAACAGACTTCACTCGCCGGGACCTGTCTAGATCTAACCTACGAGCGCGACATGCAATTAACATGCAAATCTTATATATCATATTTCCCCCGTCATTACCCTGTGTTAAATGTAGTAAATTTAAATAATTAAATTACACCTGACAGCCAATTAACATTTTCTTTTCTTAATCGATTTCAACATTCTGAAGCAAACGATGTTTGTTTGAGTTTCTTATTCTTGGTATAATTGATTTTAACATCTTTACTTTCTACAGTTTACAAATTACTGTATTAGTTGACTTAACATATATTGTATGTGCATATATACGTGTAGACTAATATCGAAAAAATCTGGAATTTCGACTTTGCTTTAATAATAATGGTTCGTGAAAATCGTTTTCACGCAAAAACAATTACGGTAGTGTAGCGATACTACCTGCCCCGAATTTTTTTATGTTATATATTGTTATGAATTGAAATGTGATTTAAAGATAAGTATAAAAATATGAGTTGAAATTTTATTTTGACATACTGTATAAATTGAAATATTGTATATGAAAAAATATTTGTTGTTTTACATTTTTATTGTTCATTTCCTTGATAAAGCTGCTAGTATATCCTCAGCTGGTGTGGAGTTATTCCAGATTTCATTGATTTCCTCCGGTTGCGGTCTGTTGTCCACATTGTTTTTCCAATTTTTATTGGTGCAACTGTTCATATTATTTAAGAAATTATGTACGTGGTCTGTTTAAAAAGTATCGCGATTTTTGAATTTCCACGGGTTACGTATACTCGATTTTCGATTTTCTTGTGGCGTTATGTTGTACTCATGTCCCTATCTTATGCTGACAAGGTTGATCGTTTAGAATGTTTAGTTCATTTTTGACAGCTGTTTTGCTTGCACGTGTTTTGGCTCGTTTTCGATTTCCTACTCTCTTCTTCTAATTCACATAAATACATTTTTAATTAAGTCCAAAAACATGGTTGTAAACATCATAAATGATGCTGAATTTTTTCCACAAAATGGACTTTTCCAAATTTTTTCACTTCTCACAATTTGTTAACGTATGTATAACTTAAACAAAAAACAGCTGTTTTTTGATTCAAAATCGTCGGTGTGAATGATAAAGTGAATCAACTTGATTCAGTATAGTGTGAATACACTATTACTATACTTATTTCGAACGAAGAAAGTTCGACTTAGCTTTCGCAACTGAAGTGCAATGTAATTGTCATAATAGTTGGAACCTATTGTTTAAAGGAGACACTTTGTCACCATCAACGCGCAAATAATTACAAATAGGAAACTTGTAATTCAATAACAATCCGTGATAGAAACCGCTTTCGTCTCAATTCCGCCCCAATTCCATTTCACGGTGTGATGGAAACCGCTTTTGACGTTTTTAAAATCGTTTAATTTTTTACAGGCGATTTGGTTAAATTCTCTGTTATATCAAATTATTAAAGAAAAAAAAGTACCAAGAACTATAGTTAATTGTTTTTCTCTCTAAATTGCATTTAAAGAATTCAACATTTTAGTGTTTTTAAGTCATAAATTTGCATTTTTCTCAAATCACCTTTCCATTGAAGTAAAATAGACGAAATAATCAAAACCAACCAATGCTGAATATGCCAACCTGCTTGCATATAAATTTTAACATTTTCGAAGATTCCAATTTGTCTTTAATTCAATTAATTTATATTGTTTTTTTTTTTATACACTTAATTAATTTTTATACATTTGGTGCTTAGTGGTTGCTGCTTTTATGTTATTACCGATAAAGGTGATTCAGCGAAGTGAAGTAAAAACGCAACAGAAATGACGAATGGCAGGGAAAAGAATAAATAAAAATTAATCGCTTCCTCTAAAAATTATAAATTAAAAAAAAAAAATAGTTTTTGATATTGTCATTAGGCTTGTGGTCATTGAATTATACTTAATAAATAAAATAATTTTTGATATTGCCATTAGGCTTGTGGTCATTGAATTCTACTTGATGGTTTTAGATAATCATATTGTATTATATCATTTCATTGTCATGAGTCTTTTCCTGACAGCACGTTATGCTTTTTTGAGTGTCAGTTTCTGACTAAATAAAAAATCTAATACTATAGGAAACCTAAAAAAACTTAACAAACCAATCTAGTATGTTTAACGTTTGATTAATGTCACAGTTGTTGTTTGATAAGCTGTCTCTATAACGTAACTTTATGCCGTTACGCTTTCTTACAGTACTACGAAAAATTATTCTTCTATTTTTATTACTTATGTTACCTTATATATTCTTGAACAGGGCGGCAAGACGAGTTGATTAAGCCATGTCCATCTGTCCGTCTGTATGTATGCAAAGTAGTCCCTTATGTTTTAAGGTAGAGAGCTGAAATTTTGCACGAAGCATACATTTGTCGGGATCAGCCAAGCCCAGATTCAAATTCATCTTCTTATTAGAAAAACTTTTTTTGTTTTTTGTACAATGGAACTGAAATGTGAATAATACATATCCACCAACTATGCAAATTTCAAGACCCTCGAACCACATGAACTTAGAACAATAATCAGAAGAGATATAGGTGCGTGAAAAGCATTACAACTTCGGCATAGCCAAAGCTAATCTTCTTTTTACAGCTTTAGTTTTAAAACTGACAAATAATTATTATTTACGGTCTCTGAATGAAATTTATCGTCTAATGATCGAATGAAACAATTAGAAAGGTTGTAGAGGGCATTGTTGACATTCGAAAAGAATAGGCTGACAAAGCTAGAAAAAAAACATCCTCAAAATGAAAATACAGTAACAGGTGAAGTGGACAAGATACTGGAGATTGGTGTGATCGAAATTGATTGGGGATAAAACTAAATTCAAAATTTTTACTATTGCCGAATAAATGTATGTTATCGACTGTTGCCTTGTTGAACATATGCGATTTGAATTCAGCTAGCTTTGATGCTGCACCAACGAAGTTTGTTGCGTTATAGCATAGGATTTTCTGAGGAATGCACGTCGACTGACAAATCTCCGAAGGCCAAAAAAAAAATGCATTTGTCGATAATTCTTTTATCAACTCAATGTGTACCGCTTTAGAGGCGAAACAAACAAATATTGCGGCGTAAGTTTTATACAGTTGTTTGCCCCTTATTTTATATAATGTGTAAAAAGGACCAAAAAAATCTACGCATGTAACCAAAAATGGTCGCATGATGCGTAGTGGATCTGCTGGAAGTTGACCTATAATTTACTGCATAAGGCGAGGTTTGTAGTGAAGCATCCGCTTACTTCTTTGCGAATGACTTCTCTTGCGTTCACCACCCAGAACTTTCCGCGCAATATGGACAGTAATACTTTTGCTCCTGATTGCAAGTTGCTTCGATGCAGGAATTTGATATACATCCTCATAAACTGATGATCTCTAGGCTAGCTAGGAATTTAAAGTCGTATGGGATTTTAGCATTCGCAAGCCTACCATCAACTCCAAGCACACACACCGTCTTTGGTTCCAATTGCATTCCATCCAAAAATGAAGTAAGCCGTTGCAAGCTTGGCTGCAATGACTTTTTGGATTTCAACAATGCAACTTCCTTTGAAAATGAAGATTGCTGTATGTGTACTACGATTCTCCACAACGTGATATTTAATATATATATATATGATAATATACGCAAATAATAAACTCGCAAATATGATGAGCAATACAAACTATTGTGGTTTTATTACGTACTTCGATCGGCAGAGGTAATGATTCTCGCAATTGTGACCAATCGCACTCAGGATACATAAGGAAATCGGGACCATTTACCACATATTTGTGAGCATCTCTGCTCGGGACACGATGTCTGCTGGATTCTGCTTTGAAGGAACATGTCACCAAATGATGTCTTGGCTGTGCTCTTATAATTCTGGCACTCTGTTTGCAAAAAAAAAAACAATGCAGCGGAGAAGCATGCATTTTCATCCATTGTAGCACGACCTTTGAAACCGTCCAGAAATTGATATGCCTCGAGTATGCTTTCAATTTCGTAACGAATTTGCTCCAAATCCAGCTGAGTAATACAGCGGCGCACAACTCAAGTATTGGCAATGATTGTACTTTCGTTGGCCTTCGACTTTGCAATGCTATCCGTACGTAGATGCAACATCCGTATGCTATTTCTGAAGCATCTGCAAGCCCGTGTACTTCACACAACTCATTTGGTGAAGTGAATACAAATCGTGGAAATTTTAACCGTGAAATGCTACGTAGATGTTGCAGCAGATTCATCCAGGTTTCTTGAAGCTGACTTTCACTTGGCGTATCCCAATCAATTCCCTTCAATGTTATGTCCTGAATGAAGATTTTACACCGAAGTATTACACGGCTTAAAAGACCTAACAAATCGAATACTCGTGGAACTGTTGACAAGATGGATCGTCTCGTGAAAGGTTCTCCTGACTCAAACTGGTAGTGAAACACAAAAACATCTATGTTAAGTTGCTAAGCGATACCTAATGTTTTTGTAATTTCATGATCATCAAAAACAAGGAATTTTTCAGATTCTGATGCTGTCACTATTTTATTTGAATTAATGCTAATCTTTTTTAGTTGTAACCCTGCTCTAGTCAGAAGTGTTATTAACTCGTCCTTTCTTTGCAGCTCATCCTCCTGATCGGCACCACTTAAAAGGTCATCTACGTAAAAATCATTGAGAAGGGTTTCGCTACCGAGTGGAAATTCAGACCCGTAAGAACTTGAAATTAATTGAAAGCATCTATCCCATTCATTCATTATGAACTGGCGATACATTTTCGCAATATCCCCTGCTAATGCGAATCTGTGTGAACGAAATGAAAGTTATTAATTCTTGCTGTTAGATTGGCCCCATCATTAATAACTCATTCAAAAATGTGCTCCTTGCCGATGCGTCGAAGACTACGCGTAGTTTTATTTTTAGGCTCTGTGGCCTTAACACACAATGATGTGGTATGTAGAAATGAGGCTTGTTCATTTCTACATTTGCAACTAACGACATGTGGTGAAGAGCTATGTACTCGTCCATGAACGCGACATACCATCTCTCAAATGATCATCACGATCTAGTTTCCTCTCTAAGTAATTAAACAGTGAGTGCTAGGATACCTCCGATTATCCAACCATATGCGGTATTAAGTAGGCATGGTTGGTTCTCGCCTAGGCTGTATTTACCTTCTTGTATAGCATTGAAAAAACCTTTAGTGTTGATCAAAATGTCGATCTTTGAAGATGAATAAAACTGTGGATCAGCCAGTGTTATGTTTGATGGTAGATCCCATTCTGCGATTTCGAAACTTCCCTGCGGTTGCTTTGCACAAATTCTCTTTATCACCGCGAATGTTGATGGCCATTCAAAATCAGAGCATCTAGATCGAAATGTTGTGCACACATTATGGTTCACATTCTGCCTAACAGCTGACAAACCGCTAACTTTTTCATATACCCTTTGTTTGTCAAATTGCAAACGCTTAGCCGTTTTTTCGTAATGAAATTGATATGAGAACCAGAATCAAGTAACGCACGAACTACTATAAGTGAAGCTGTTATAACAACAACCTGATCTTCTAAGAAATTCAATTCGTTCTTCTAATGAAATATTTGCAAAAGATTTACAACTGGAAATATAATGTGATGTTGCATTACAATACAAGCATGCGGTATACCTGACGGTTTCTGTTGGCTTAAAATTCCCTTTTGTGTTTCTAGAAATTGGCAACAACGATTGATACTGTTGCAGCAATCATCCCATGAGAGCAGTTTCTCGAAATCTTTTTTCTCATCAAATTTCGTTTTCCTCTAGATCTACTTTGGTTAGTAGAATGTGGATCATGAAGTTGTCCATTATATCCTCAGCAGATCCAATGGTAAGAAGTGATCCATGTATTGCCGATGCAGTGTCGACAAGCTTCTGCAGTGCTGTTGCTTCAGGATGTAACATCATGAGCAAAGAAAACAAATTCTTGATACATTCACGGAAAATCAGTACATCGTCTCAAATCGTTCCCATGTCTTGCTGTAGTTGGCTTCTGTAAGTTGGAACGATTGTACAACTTCAAGTGGTGGTCCAGTCAGGCAATCAACTAAGTAGTTACATTTATCAATGACTGGAATAGAAGCATCGCTATGCACTAAGTTTGTGAACGAACTTTTAAATCTTTTAAAATTGATGTCCCATCGAAACTGTTGACCAGTTGACATTGTGGAACTCAACAGTGTTGAGTTATGTTCATTGCTGCGACGCTTTTCTAATGTAAGGACTTTTACTTTTTCAGCAATACATCTAGTTCGGCTCGACAAGCATCAATGGTGTCCAAGTTCTTAATCTGTGTTTGAATTTGGATAAGTTGACTATAGCGCGACTCCAGAATGTTTAGTCTGCAATTCAAAACATTAGCTTCCTCTTTGGCTCCATCAGCAATGACTTTCCGTTGTACGATTTTAATGTATTTCTCAATCACCGTACGTTGGGCACGTAGAGAAATCAGCTTTGAATCCTTTTTTGGCTAAAAAATATTCTAAACATATGATATACAATCATAGTTACATATAGTTTACCCTAAACACTATAAATTCGTACACCTATGATTTTTTCACAAATCCAATTTTCAAACTCTTTTAAAAAACTATTGGAATAAATAAACTAAATAAAATTTACATATGTTGGAAAGGTTGTGAAATCTACTTTTATAAAAATATTTTACAAAATGTATTAAACATGTATTTTACTAACTATTTTAAGTCTTGTACCGTTGCCCAGTTTAGGTGGGTATAAATTTCTTAGTAATATAATAGGTGAACCTACTTTTAATACCAATTATATTTTTAATTTAAAATTCATTGTTGTATTATGAAGTGTATGAACAAAAATTCTGTTGGATAATGTACTGGCGCCTCCCTATCCACAACTGTGTCAAAGAAGTAGTAGATTTGTAAAGATGCTTCAAATTTCGAAAGTATGATATCATTTATTTTATTAACATGCTCATTAGTAGGTAATAGAATAGCCCTTTCTTTAAACCTATTTAGTGTCTTAATAGTTATGTTGCTAAAATCAGGATATACCTTTTCATTCAATTCCTCCATATTTTGCATCGAAACACATATAGTATTCAGATTGATCTTGGCATTGCCGGCTTGAAGATTCCCATTCTCTACTTGGAGAAAGTCGTCAGAAACTTTCAATAAAAATTTTTGTAAGGCACTACTACATGATTACAGATAGTATTCTTATGCCCACCTTCCTCAGTTGATAATAGTCTATATTTTGGATAGCCGTTATCACCAGTTGACGTATAACTCTGAAGTGGTTTTGGAAATTTTTTCAAACATTTTCCCTCTTTTATGCATACGAAGTTAGGATTTAATGCTCCACATGGTCCGTGAATCATGTGCCTTACCACAGTTTCATGTAATACTGGGTCTTCGTCTTTGTTGGGTATTTCAGCTGTAATTACAGTGTCGATTTGATTTGGCCTGATTTTATTTGTAAGCCACAGAAGCAAATGTATGTGGTAATCCACATTTTTTTCATTCTACCGTGTACATATGACAGCCTGTAGGACCAAATATGTTCGCCTTATTTAACAAAAATAATAACTTTAGGACTTTTAAAAGAAAGACTCGGTTTGCAATGTCATACCGATCTTGTGGTGTTGCGTTAGGATGGAGGTTATCTGTTATTTCTGGCCAATTTGGATTACACGTCATTGTAATGAAGAGGTCTGGTTTTCCGTACTTTCTAACGTATGTCATTGCGTCTTGATTCTTTTCGTGTAGATACCTCGGTCCTCCAGGAAATGATGACGGCAGTATTACCATTTGTCCAATATTATTGCTATGTTCATTTGAATGCAAACCGTCCTGCAAGTAATTTTGTTTGATTGTTACGTAGAAACGCCAAACGATCCGATTCAATTTTAGCATATTGATCTACCACATATTGATTAAGTAACATACCGTATGTCAGTAATACGTCACAATGGTTTTAGCGTTTTATTGTACGATAACAATAATAGTTCATGCATGAAACTTTTTTTTGTTCTGGATCTCTTGTAACTGAATTAACTTGTGGAATATCAATTGAATATCCATCTTCACCTTGACAAAACATGAAGGGATATTGTAGGCTGTCATATGAGCAATGTACAATAGTTCAGTTTTTTTGTGCAGATTCTCGTCACTACTTCGTAGTACGATATCCCTTTTGTCGAATTTTTGTCCAGCAATCACAACTGCTACTTCGCTTGTAGAGGGAGCATTATATTGTCCACGGCGTTCACCAGTAGGCACCTTGTTGGCGTGAATCACCACATTGTAGCCAGGGACATTAGGAGGAACACTTTCCATTGCAGTTTTAAAAGATTATAAATAACTTATATGCGAATACAACATGTTTTGCAATGATCTGACTATAGAGGTATTAATGGTGTTCTTGAATTAATATTACCTATATTAAGTCGTGTAGCTGTTGGAATCTCAGGATCAGTAATAAAATAAATCTGTATTTATAATTATCATTCATTGTAGCTGCTCTGCTGCAAAAGCAACAACAAAGCACAATCAAAAGTTTTAAAACGACGACTACTTTGCTACTGCTGCTGCTGTTTTCGGCAGTGATTATTTTTTGTTGTTGCTTCAAAGAACATCATTTACGGAAAGAAGATTACGAAGAGCGCAATATTCTTGTATGTACACAGAGAGGAAAAAATACAACAATAATAAAAACAACACAGAAAAACCTTTTTGAAACATACATTTAAACCTTGCTCTTGAATCACTCCGTCCATTGGAAAACCGTATGAAAATCTGCACAGTAGTTTTTAAGGTAATCGCGTACAGATAGACAGACGCGGTTTGGGGACTTTGTTTTATAATATGTATAAGAATATACACATATGATGTTCCTATTTTTGAAAATTGCACAGTTTCTACTTTTGCAGACGACTCAACGCTTTATTGTACATCTTAACATTAATAATACTGCCATCCATTGGACTGATAGTTTACGATATCTATGATTACACTTAGACAAAAAATTTACATTTAGTGTACACATAGGGAAAGCTCTAGAAACAATTAATGAAACTATCTGTATGCTCTATCCGCTCATAATCTTTACAACAAAATCATTATATAAAAATCAACATTCAACCCAATTTTGCTATATGGGTCTCAGGTTTGAGGTGATTGTGCTACCACGCACATAAAAGGCTTCAAATTGCGGAAACTTTCTACTTCTCCACTACCCGACAACATGAAAAAGCTAAAATTCACATATTGATGATCGCAATTCACTTATATAAAGAACTAGACAACCCGGAAAACTTCTTGTGTTGACCGCATTTGTTTTTTAAGTGCTAATAGCTTCTTTGTAAACAATGTTTTTTGTGAAAACTCTACTATCCCGTGATAAATGGCCCTAATCTGTTGTATCAGATATGTAAAATCGCAATCCATTGAATGATCGAACTCTACTTGCAACATACAATTGTCCGTGATTAAACACAATCTGTCACTAAAAAATTCCAATGTTTTGAAACGTTTCACTTTGGGATTTATTTATGGTCACCGTAAAAGCTGGAATGCCTGGAAATTGAGTTCTTTGAAAATTGATGAAATAAAAGCTATATGTTACAGGAAGTTTGCTACAATACAACTGAAAACCGCATTCCAATCCGTTAAGCCGTTTCTGTGATTAGCGTACACAGACTAAAAGATTTTATATGTGTATAGCAACCCGAATGACATATCAACCTGTTGCATCATACTTGGAATATAAGGGAACTATGTTTAATGTATTTTATTTCAATACCGCAAAAGTTTGAAAAAGTAAAGTGTTCGAACTAGAGATGAAACGGATAGTTGTTTGGATATCCGGCCGAAAATAGCCGATTGTTGCATCTTACCAACAACAAACAAATTTAAAGTAAACCACAAATAAAGCTTCCACAATTCTTTCGATTGCTTCTTATTATTACATCGGTCCCTTAAGTGGAAATGAATTCCGAAATTATAAACAACGATTAAGCTATCCTTTCATCGGTTACCTATTCTGGTCTCGTTTAAAGCAGAATTAGAAAAGCGTTTCAACTCCTTAAATCAAGACTCCAACTACTTGATTGCAACTTTCCTATACCCAAGATTTAAAAAAAAACTACTTGGGGGTTGTTGAAGGGGAGAGAGCTCGCCAGAAGATTCTTTTGGAATATTTTATTTGCGAAGATTCCTCCAGCAGCAGTTCAGTTTCAACACCGGTCAAAAAAAAAAGTAAAAAAGAAGAGACAGAGTCGGCAGTTATGACGAAAGTCACGACACGTTCTGGGGCTGCTTTCATGAGGTAGCGAATGATAATTGTTTTCAGTCTCACGATCAAGAAAAGTACACGATTCCAACGGAGATTGATTTTTATCTGAAGTCAGTGCGCATTGGTCATGATCGAGATCCTTATATTTGGTGATCAGCTAATACTGAACAATACCCAAATTATCAAAATTTGCAAGAAAATATCTCTCAGCGCCCTGCAGCATCGTGTACAGCGAAAGACTTTTTTCGGAAGCAGGTTTTATATACGAAGACAAGCGAAACCGTTTGTTGCCTCTTAATGCAGAGAAATTGGTGTTCACACATCATAATTTACCTTTAGTACAGTACGAGTATTAATTTTGATTAAATAAAGCATCTCTAAAGTTTAAACGTCGCTTTTTTTTAAATCAGGTATCCGGCCAGATACTTGTTTACTATCAGCCCAGTGTCCATTGTTGTGGTGGTTTGTTTTCTTTGTGTACGATTACCATATTTCCCGGCGACTAACCGGATGAGGTCATGGTCCACTTTGTTCTGTTCTGCAACTCGCTGAGATATTCTTGTGACCAACGTTTCTAATAGTGCTGTCTGATTGCATTGACGAGATGCTTGCGTTCCAATTTGTCCAGGTTTATTTCCGCAATAGGATATTCCGGCAACGTGCGCAGGGGACGTCCTACCAGAAAGTGACCTGGTGTTATTGCCATCTGATCATTAGGGTCAGACGAAAGTGGTGTCAACGGACGGGAGTTAAGAATTACTTTAACCTCTGCAGTGACAGTACTTAACTCTTGTAGGGTAAGTCTAGTGTGACATAGAGTGCGGTTCAACAGTCTCTTGGCACTCTTGACTGCTGCTTCCCATAATCCTCCAAAGTGGGGTGCTCTAGGCTGAACAAAATTAAAGGTGATACATTGCTCTGTGCATCGTTGCTTGAGCACGTTTTGCATAGTTTTGTCGTATAAAAAGGATTTAAGTTCCTGCAGCTTATTCGATGCACCAGTGAAGTTGGTCGTATTGTCGCAGAATATCTGTGCAGGTGTGCTGCAGCGGGCGGCCATACGTCTAAGAGTGCCTATAAATGCTTCCGACGATAAATCCGAGACAATTTCGATGCGCACAGCCTTGGTGGCAGAACACACGAAAACAGCGACGTAAGTTTTAGTGGGACCCTTGCCCCTGATGCGTAGATATGTGTTGACAGGGTCAAAGAAATCTACTCCACAACGTTCAAACGGTGGTGAGGGGTTAACTCTCTCCCGTGGAAGGTTGCCAATAATTTGTTGCGCTAACTTTGGCTTGTCACGTACACAGATGATGCATGATTTGACAATACGTCGTGCCAAATCCCTAGCGTTGACAACCCAAACACTCAAACGAGGTAACGCTACCAGTGCCTTTGGTACAGCGTGATACAATAGTTCTGCCGATGCAAATGTTGAACGTATCGAAAGACAAATACATCCTTTCCAGGTAGCAATATCGGATGTCTTTGAGTGCATGGAAAATCTGCCAGCTCTAAACGACGTCCAACCGTGAGGAGCTCCAATCCATCGATCGTCTGTAAGAATAATTTTAGAAATTTTAGACTGTTACAAAAAACCCTACCCTTACGGAGAGTCTATATTTCTTCTGTGTTGTGTATTCGTTATAAGTTCCAATCAATAAAATAAAAGGCACGCTGCAATTCCTTCACTGATGGATTCCAAAGAGCGTATTTTTCTGGATGCGTCAAAAAAACGAAATAAACATGCTACAAGTTGCAGGGTGCGACGATCGCAGCTATATCTGTGTACTGCTTACAGCAAATGGTTTGTTAAGGCGACGGTGATGAACGACGATTTGCGCCTTTCCTGGTTGATTACATTCATATCCTGTTCATTGGATTTGTTAACTTGCCAGATATGCTAATCTTTTATTAAATATTCAGGTTCGCCAAACCAGTTCGATCGTTGTTATTCTATTAGCTGGGTTGTATCGTGTCGGAACGTATCTCTAGTGGCAAGTTATTGTTGCTTCTTTGATGTCAGAAATCTGATTGCCCACGAAGGTAGATAGTGTAGTTGAGTGTTGCTGAATCCAATGCAATACAATTTGGTAGACACACCACAGATATGTGGTGTAGTGCTCGTTTGCGAATAGTGGCCTTATTTTCACGTACAGCTGCGATACAAGATGTGTCCAATTCCAATTTTGGCAACGACAATCTCCTTGTTGGTGCCACCGTTGACATTGATGTGACTAATTGCACATTCACCTCACCATTCGCACCAATCGAACGAACGTAAAACAACAGCCATAAGCGCGGATGGATGTGTCGCAGAAACCATACAGTTTTAAACTCTTTCTCTTGAGTTGTAACAAATATCGTGATATGGTAAGTAAGTGTAATGATGTTAGTAATGATATGAACGTTGTCATGCATGATGAAGGTTTTGAGGCACCGAATCGTCCCACTGTAGTTTTTGCAACTATAATTCTGCCAAATAATTTTCGCAACAATAATAATGGGTGAAACTTAACCTAATGGGTCGAACAATGATGATGAAATCAAAAGTATGGTCCTTTTGGTGACAGCCTGAGACACACACTTAGGTATGAAGGCAATCTTAAAGACGTCTTGACTTTGATCACTTGAATCGGACGATGACTCTGCCTTGAGGTAATTGTGAAACAGTTTTGACAAAGTAACCTTCGCATCGACTTTGCTCCGGTGTGCAGCTTTCTACCAAATTCTCTACCTCTTCGATGCGCCATAAGCTTTCTAATGCCTTGTTGATGGATTCATTTAAAGTAATTGAAAAGCTACTTACTTTGTTGTTGCCAGATCTTCTGAAACGACCAGATTACAACCGAACCAGGTAGTGTTTTCTGTAGCGTGGGCAGATTTGTACCGAGTCTTATTTGGAAAAGTGAAAGGATATCAAAAAAGACTTCAGTACCGATAAGTAAATCTATATGACGTGATTGGTAGAACTTCTCAACAGGTAACACTGTGTTGTCAGGCAATCTCCAAGTTGATGTGTCGATTTCAGTGTCAGGTTGATATGCAATCTGCGAAGTGATGCCAAATTCGAGCGATGATTCGATTGTTCCAAAAAGTGATTTAACTGTTGAGCTGTTACGAAACCTAATGTTTACAGTTAACCCTTTGAGCCTAAACAATTCAGACAGAGGGCAAGCTGTTTGATAACTTTATGTACGGTCATTTCCTTTAATTGAGCGCATTTAAAAATTCTATGACAGTTGTTAGAGCAGATTGGGCAAGTTTGGGTCGAGCAACTAAAGACATGTCCATGACGAGGTGACCTGAAAAGCTCTTACAGTTTCCAAGGCAGCCCCTCGGAGAAAGTTAAGTGATAGATTAAACTATGTTTGTTAGATATACTTGAGGATCAATGAGCTATTTGAATAAAGTAATGAAATTCTTATACTCTGCATATTTGCCATCGAATATTGGTAATGCCAGCCTAGGCAATTTCATGGCAATCGAATGGCCCGAAAACGATGGTCACTCAGCAACGGTTGTGTTGTGAACATCGTCGCCTAACTGATCCTTAATGCAAATTTTGATGGTAACATATAAATCCTCCAATCTCCGCGTATATCTCTATTACCCTCTTCAGGATATAGCTGCTCAATGTAAGATTGCTTGAAGTAGGCTTCTAGAATTGCAAGGCGGCAGCTCAGCTCCGATGACGTGACCCTATCAGCTCTTTGGTTTGGGTCTACGATGTTGCGAATCCGAGTGATGCTTCTACGAATATTCGCACGTTCTTGTTTTAATGACTCCAAATTAGCCATGTTGTATTTATTTTTTTTTTAATTGAATTTAAACACCTCAAAAAGAAAGTAATATTTATTAAAAGATTACAGTGGATAGCAAAAAAAAAAACAACTATGATCGTTGAGTGGAACTTGTCCAAATTACATTCGAACTTTATATAGAATCAAAAGTTAAGCGAGAATCGATGAACATTTACGATTAATGATGAACAAGAAAAAAAACGGTGAACCGATGTGTATGTGATTGTGTGAAACTCTCGCAAACAAACGGCTTTTATGTATTACGCTTTGAACGTCCTCCGTTATGTGGCTAGGCGAAGGAACGACAACAACAGCAATGATGAATACATTAATGACAAGGAAAGGTCAAAAAGGTAACAGCAAACGACGGCTATGTTGGTAACAGCGAGGGGTCGGCAACAACAGCAAGTTATGGTTATTTATGTATTTATTTAACCCATGAATCCATATTGTAGTATGCATACAGTTTACAAATTTATAGAGTTCTAGCTATGATAGTAACTTTATTACTAAGAAAAAAAAATTCGTGTGTACCACGTACACGTGATAGAAGTGAAACTTCTTAAAAACAGTCAGAGAGAGATCATCTCAAAACAAATACATATTTATATTTAATATTCTTTGTGAGTACTCAGTTAATAATAAATAATACCAAAAAATGTTGTTGTTGTGTTAAACAATGTGTGTGTGATAAACGTTTGCTGTTTGTCCCCTCTTGCCCAAAAATAAAATCAACTGCGAGCTTCTGTGTGTTTCTCATTCTCTTTTCTTCGTACATTCGCTTGTTTTTGTACAACACACAAGCTGGTTGCTTGCCTGTTGTTGTTATAAACATTTTTATAACACACAAGCTGCATGTTGTTGTTGTGCAATTGTAATCTCTTTATTGAGACTTTTCCGGTGGAGTTTCCAAAAATTGTAGTATTTATTGGGGATATGGCAATAATAAAAATACACATTCTGTGAAAATTTGAGGTGTATACCTAGTCCGGTTCATGAGATACAGAATCCGAAAAACGTTACAATATTTATTTTTCCACTCAAAACTTTACACTAAATTTTCACTTCGCTAAAGAAGTTTCACTAAAAACAAAAAAAAAAAAACAGATTATAAATTACAATTGTTTAACAAAAATATTTTACGATTATAAGGATTTTTACAAATGAATTACATTAAAGCACACACTGTTTCAGTGGACTGTATAATCTTTATTTGTTACTTAGCAAAAAAACCACATGTGTTCATAGCCAAAAAAAAAAATTGATAAGTAAGTCAGTTTATTAATTCACAATAGAAAGAATAAAATCAAAGCATAGTAATAAAAAATAACATATAAATCAAAAACATAGCATATTAGTGTTAGTAGATCTTGTGTTGATAAGAAGTAATGTACAATAGAAATGGTAACTGTTAGTTAATCTCAATAATGGTGTGTGAGCGAAAGCAATATACAAATTACAAATTAGACTAAAGAATTTAAAGAACAAAAAAAAAACTAAAAGTAAACAAACAAGCGTTCATAAACATACCGCCCTTGAACATTGTTCAGCACAATGGTAATAAGGCAAGCTTTGCAACTGGACGCTTGATTATTTCTTGGGTAGTTTTAATGGATACAATTCGAACCTTGTTGTCGTCACCTGGGAAAACGTCTTCTATGTGTCCAATTATCCATCTGGATGGCGGGAGATTTGATTCCTTCAAAACAACAAGAGTACCTGGAGTTATGTTGGGTGAATTCATTTGCCATTTTATTCGCTGTTGTAAAGAAGTAAGGTATTCCATATGCCAACGCTTCCAAAACCCTTGTACTTTAGCTTGTATCTGTCTCCAGCGTAGTAGTCGATTTGGGATGTCTTTTAATATCGATGGCTCAGGTATAGCAGAATACGCTTCACCGATCAAAAAATGTGCAGGGGTCAAAGGATTCAGTTGGTCGTCTCCAACAGCACATATGGGCCGAGAGTTCAATACCGCACTGATTTATGTAAGGAGTGTTTGGTATTCTTCAAATGTCAGTACGTTGCTACCAATAACACGACGAAGATGTAACTTAATGGATTTCACACCGGCTTCCCAAATACCGCCAAAGTGTGGCGATGAAGGTGGTATGAAATGCCCTGTCCCTCAGCTGCTATGATGTTTGCAATGTGTTCATCTTTCGCTTGCTTTATTGTCAGTTGTTGAAATTCATGAAGTACTCGCTTACTGCCGTGGAATGTAGTGCCGTTATCAGAGTATATGTTAGTCGGTTTACAACGAATGCTGCTGAAACGGTGAAGTGCGGCAATGAAGGTGTTAGTCGACAAATCACTTACCAATTCAATGTGAATATCTCTTGTTGATAGACACACAAAAATAGCAATATACGCCTTACTGTGCTTGGGATTCCGTCCCTTGGTTTCTGTGATATAGATTGGACCCGCATAGTTAAGACCGCAATGAAGAAAGGCACGATGTGGTTGAACCCGTAGTGAAGGCAAATTGGCCATAATTGGTGCACCTATTGCTTGCCTCAACATTAAGCATTTCTTATATCGTTGCACAACACTTTGAATTATGTTTTGAGCGCCGAGAATCCAATACTGTTGACGCGTGATCACAAATGTAGCCTCAACTCCAGTATGCAGATATTTTTCATAAACATAACGAATAATGAGAGGTGTTATAAGTGATGTCTTTGGTAAAATGATTGGCAATAGCCCTGAATCATCGATAAATGGCAGTAGTCGTATTAGTTTCGACTTTGTGTTCAACTGGTTGCCGTCCATCACTTGCTTATAGTCTGATGTGAATTCAGTTCTTTGAACAATACGTAGAATTGATAATTGGGCCAATTGAAGTTCACATGCTGTTAAGTAGGGCGATTGTTGCACACAGTTGTTGCGTTTACGATAGATGTTAATAAAGCGTAAACAAAAGGCTATAGTTCCAACCAGTCGAGTACATGATGATAGGTTTTCAATGAGGTCCACAAATACGTTTGGTTCTGGCGTGGCGATGTATACAATTGTGACTTTGGTCAAACAATAGCGTAAGAGGGGCTTACGTCGTCTATTTTAGATGCAGGCCACAAGTATTGTGGGTGTGATAGCCACGAGGACCTGACCACCAAAGTTCATGTGTAGTAAGGTTCGGTGCAGAAAGGCCTCGCGAAGCACAATCTACAGGATTGCTTTGAGACCGGACGTGACGCCAAACATTTCTGGCGCAAGTGTCAAGAATCTCAACCGTTCTGTTGCAAACAAAAATTGTCCATTTCCTGGTTGGAGATGTTAACCAATGGAGCACGATCTCTGAATCTGTCCAACAATGAATCCCGGTAATAGGCTGATTTAACAAGATTCAGTAGCCTTGTTGCCAATACTGCAGCGTTTAACTCAAGTCGTGGGATCGAAATGGGTTTCAGTGGAGCCACGCACGTACGTGAGACTATTAGTCTGACAATATATCCGTCGTCTGTTGAATTCGGCTATATACAACCGTTGCCATGTGATCGCTGATGCTTCAGTGAAACCATATAGCTCCATTTATCGTGTAGTATAAGCGATGTAGCGCGGGACTCGAATCTGTGCCAATTGAGGTAGTTCTTTCATACGCGTCACCGTGTACATAGATCTTCAGGTAGTTCGTCGTCCCAATTTACAGTGTGACTCCAACATTCTTGAAATATCGCCTTAACCTGGATTCTGTAAGTATAATTCTTTTAGTTGGTCTGTCAAAGTAAAAGTCATTGAATTTTAAAAACAATTCATCGGTAGATGGGTCCCAATTTAACCCAAGTATTTTTTGGACTGCGGCTTCAGCTATGTGATTGATATCTACTGGGTTGTGTTCGCGAACATCCTCAGGCAAGGATTCTAACAACGGCCAGCAATTTAAACACCACTTTCGTAAATTGAAACTCGCTTTCTACAATAGATCCTATGACTTCATCTTTTAGTGTAATCAGTTCTTCTATTGAATTGCAACCCGTAGCTATGTCGTCAACATATATGTCGTAAGCCAACACCTGTGCAGCTGCTTTGTGAGTATCTTTGTAATCATCTGCAAGTTGCTGCAAAACTCGAACTGCTACGAATGGTAATGGAGATAAACCACAAGTCACCGACATCAAGCGATAATGCTGCAGCCGTAAATGTTCGTCTTTGCGCCTAACAATGCGCTGGAGATTGATATGCATCGGAGCAATCTTGATGCCTCTGAACATTTTCTCAATGTCGGTCGTGAAAAGAAGCGATGTTGCCGAAATCGAAGCGTTACACCAAATAATTTTTTTGAATAGGTGGGCCAATGTGTAGTCGATCGTTGAGAGAATGTCCTGAATCGTCTTTTCAGGAGCCATCAAATCCGACGCGGCATTAGGTCGAGGTACTGTCATTCTTGAAAACTGAATGATGTGCCAAATAAAAACATTCTGATTTATGGATGCCAATGTCGTTTTGGGGTATAAGTTGCATATGTCCGAGCTTAATGTATTCATCCATAAATTTAACATATTGTTGTTTAAGATTTTGATCTTTGCGAAATTTCCTTTCTAGGCTATAAAATCTTTGAGTTGTTTGTTTTAAGGTATTATCAATAGGTCTGGCACTTTCTTTAAATGGATATTGTAAAACATACGTACCCGATTTATTTCTTGTGTAAGTATTTAGAAATTGATTTTCAACAGGTTCTGCTGCATTGATTGTCTTAGTGTTGGGTTGAACAGATTCCATTTCCATAAAGGTGCGTATCAAAGTATCTGTGTCTTGCTTGTGTATGATAAATTGTAGCATTTTCTCCGATACCATGACAAGAGCCAACGATTATCCAACCAAAAATTGAATTAAGAGCAATAGGTAGTTTATCCCCGAATTGTAATTGTTTGCCTGTGTATATGTTCCATAGTTGATCTGACCCGATGATGATGTCGAGGTACATTAAAAGATGGATCTGCCAATCTCAATCTATTTATTTGAGTCCAGCCGGTAATGAAGATGTCAATTTTTCCATGATAAGTGAATCCAGTTTGTAAGAACTGTTAGATGTACATGACTTCAAAGTGATGTGAGCCCGTCCACGAGTAACTCAAACGGTGTTTGCAGAAGAGCCAAATACCGAAACGCGTGCGTGTTGACGAGAGAGGCCAGCACGTTTAATGAATGATTCCGTAATGAATGATTTCGTAGAACAAGAGTCAAGCAGCATTCGGCATTTCAACAATTTACCATGAGCGTCTACTACGTTTGCAATGATTGTTGGTAATAGTGTATTTGACGAAAAATTGTTGAGCAACGCTGGAATTGACTCACCCTCAATTGATGACGATTGAATGTTGCAATCCAAATTATGATTGGTCGTTAAAATATTATCAACTGAAAATGATCTATTTATATGAAGAAGAGAGTGGTGCTTGCCCTTACACGTTCGGCAACGATATGTTGAATTGCATTGATTTGCTCGATGTGTATCATATAAACAGTTGTAGCATAAACCCTTTGTTTTCGATAGATTTCGGCGTGCTCAATATCCAATGCTTTGAATTTCTCACAGAGGAAAATTTCGTGTGAGCCATTGCAGATTTTGCATGGTTTCTTCTGATCGGTATTTGCATGACTGACCGCGACAGTGCGTCGAGACTGTGTACCACGTGACGATCTCTAAAGCATCGCATCGGCTAGACAAAAAAACCAAAAAACTATCAATGGTGTCCCTTTCTCCCTTTGACTGCTCTGCCCATGATTGTCTTGTGTCGTCATTCAATTTTTTTAACAATATGTATATTAAAAAAGGATCACGATTTGTGCACTTGAGTGCCGTTAAACCTCTCAACACTTCCTTAGCCCCATCATGTATTTTTCGCAACACTGATGCGTTTGATAAGCTTGTTTGCGGCAGATTTATAAAATTATGTACGAATGAACGAATAATCAACGCCTTTTTCTCATATAGTTGACGAAGACGACCCCATGCTTGTGGATATTGTTGCCAGTAATTGGAATATGTTTTATAAGATTCAATACATCTCCTGACAAACATGATTTAAGTTAATGGAATTTCTGAGTAGCCGTTAATGTTTCTTTGGCATCGATTGCGTCAGAAAAAAGATCATAAAATGACGGCCAATCTTCGTAATTTCCCGCAAATATGGGTATTTTAATCTTTTCATAATATACCTTCGTGTTCATCGATGAGCTTTTGAATTTCTCCAAAAACTCAGCTTGTTGTAGAACAAGTTTAGCAATCGATTTGTCTTTCCCTTCAGTTTGGTTATCCGCTCTATACCCTTATAAAGCAGTAATCAATTCTGCATGTGCCAGAAAGTACTTTTCCTCATACTCTTCCATATCACCAGACGGATCGACAAAATCTTCAATTTCACTATATTTGTACATACCTTTCCTGCAATCCATAAATTCCCCTCTTCAAGTTTTCCCAAGCGATTTCGAATTAGAGGCTCTGAGTGTGTTGTCCCTTCGATGTTTTTTGACGCATCGTATGCACGAGTGATGCGTGCTTTCACATAACCACGTTGTTTCAATAACAATGTGTATGATTAAACCAATGTTTAATTTAATATTCACTTTGTTAGCGCACAATTATTCCACAATAGTATTTCCTTGAGTATCCGGATCGAAGCACCAAAATGTTTACAAATGAATTAAATTAAAAACACCCACACACTGTTTCAGTGCACTGTATAATCTTTATTTGTTACTTAGCAAAAAACCACATGTGTTCATAACCAAAAAAAATAGATAAGTAAGTTAGTAATTAATTCACAATAGAAATAATAAGATCGTAGCGTAGTAATAAAAAATAACATAGCAAAACATAGTAATAAGAACAAGATCAAACATAGCAATCAAAAACATAGCATATTAGTGTTAGTAGAACTTCTGTTCATAAGAAATAATGTACAATAGAAATTAAGATTTATTTTCCACTTATGAAAGTATGTTGCGAAAGTATGTAAAGATCCTTCGAGGATCATTTTGACCTCGCAATAGTCTTTGCCAGAACAATAAAGGGCTGTGTCATCAGCAATATTAAAGTATTGCAGTGATCAAAGGTGGGGACATCATAGGTATAAATATTATAGAGAATATGACCTAAAACTGATCCCATATTGAACTGATGGAAGAACATTATTTCCATCGATGTGCGAATTTAATCTTGATTCGCTCAAAGATTTTAGAGAAGCCGCACAAGAGGCTAATTGGTCGAAAGTTTTTTGGACAGTTAGCAGGTTTTCCAGGCTTGCGGATCGCTACAATATTTTCTTTCCATCTGAGTGGAAAATAGCCTGTGGATAAGCATTTATTGCAAATAAGGGCCAAAAATTGAAGTGCATGTTTAGGTAAATGTTTTAGGCAAATGTTTGGTTGTTATCTAGACCTGGACACTTGCTAGTTTTAAGAGATCGAACCACTTGTTTGATATAGCAACTGTGATAGGCAGCTCTACTAATGTTATATAATTGTCAAGCATGATGTAAGAGCTATTTACTAGCTCAGTGGTATGTGCATCTGAGAGCAATTCAGTTAAATGATGCTTTTCATCGAAGATTTCACTTAAAACAATGGCCTTTTCTTCCTTAGTATTGAAAACTTTGTAATTGTAGCGGAAACTAGGAAAAAAATTTTTTTGTTTTTAAGTATTTTAGTTATTTTCCAAAACGGCTTACTGTTTGAATCTAAATGGGAGAGCTTATTATTCCAATTAGAATTATTTAATTCAAACAATTGCGAAGTTGTAGACTTTTAACTTTTTTGGGTATGGCTTGATCGATTGGATTGTTTACGCAAGATGTCAACACATCAATCATGGCATCTATTTCGTTAACAGTGGATGTGGTATTAGAATTGAATTCTGCTATGTGTTGGAAGCGATGGTTGAGGAAACGCTTATAAGTCTCCCATTTAGCTTTAGAGTATTGTAGAGTTTGCTTACATGAAGTGTTTAAAGTGGATCTGACGTTACTTAAAATAGGTAAATGATCGGATGAAAGGTCATTATGAACTATTGATTCGAAGAGGAGATGAGGAGTGTAGAAGGTTTAACTTTATAATATTATGGAATATAAGTGGGATCCATAGGGTGTATTATACAAAATTTACCTTGCATAGAGAGCTCATTTAAAGTGTTGCCCCAGAAAATAGCTCTAATGCAATTCCATTGTCACCTACGATAGTTTAGATTAGCACCAACTAAATAACTACATATGATGTGTAACTTAAGTCTAAACAATTCTTTTTTGTGCTTAGTGTCATTAAGACAACAATAATTCGTCAAAAATTTCGCGGAAGAGCCGGGGAAATAAACACCGAAAATTGTAAGAGAGTGATCTGCATTTATCTTGTTCTAAATACCGACGTTTTCAATTAAATGAGTACTAATTTCTGTGATCTGTTTGTGTTTAATATCAATTCTAATTATGATAGCTACTCTCCACACCCCCCTCCCCCCAATAGAGTTACACCGGTCTTTCCTATATATGGAAAAGCCAGGAAGAGCGAATCTGTCATTTGGGGATAGCCATGTCTGGCATAAGAGACATATATCTACTTGATTTGTTATTAAGAAATGCAAAAGTTCTAATCTTTTGTTTAGTACGGCACGCGAATTCCATGCCATGATATTTTAATGATCTCTCAAACTATTTTTTATTTTATTTAATAGCTAACTGAGTAATAGTATTGAACTGCTCTCTTTTGTTTGTGCAGCAGCTTAGCTTCTCTAGTAATTCATTTAAGAGTGACTTGATTTCGTCAATCGAAAACAGTTCAGGTGATGTTGACTGCTTCGTACGGTAGTTGTTGTTGCCGATAAGAGTATGCTTATAACTTCGAAAGTTATTGTTTATTTGCGAGTTTGACGAAGCATTATTTACCTGCAGTCCGTTTACAGCAATCATCGACTGCTTATACTGCTGGTTGACAACGGGAGAGGAATTGCTGTGAATGTCGTTGGTTATTTTACTGATGTCATTAACATTATCATTGTTTAGGATGCTACGTTTGCCTTTTTGGTTTCTCCTTTTTATCATCGATAGGTAAGAAGCACGACAGGGGCATGCTGAATCAGTGGAGGGGTAATCACATTTACAGTTGGTACAGAAAAAAGAGTCATTACTTGTGCATAGCGAAGAGTTGTGCGGACCAGTACACGAAGAGCATGATATTTTAACACTACAATTGCTAGACCCAAATCCAAAGAGCTGACAGTTAGAGCATTGTGTGAGTTGGTTTTTGGATTTTGATTTAACTCCCAACGAACTTTCATATTGTTGATGCAAGAGTGTTGTTTTCTTTAGCCTTGCAGTCTTATTGATTCGTTTTCAAAGTATACAACATAGAGAAGTAGGGTGTAGCCTATTCTTGTGGTTCTTTCATTTTTACATCGCTGCACTTAAGCCCGAGCTGTAAGCATCTCTTTAATTTCAACGTTGCCCATTTTATCTAGCCCAGAGAGAACAGCCGTGTTTCGTGGGTGTAAAATTCTATTTTATCTTTATTAAGGGCCCGGCACATTAAGTTGAAATCCATAAAAGAGTTCTGGAAAACTTATGTTTCAATGGAAATAGCTTTAATACAGCATTTCTATATCAAAGCTGCCTTCACTAAGTCATGAGCAGCCTTTTAGGTTTTTTTGAGAATAGTGATTGGTGGCGGCGATATTGCGAAATTAAAATATTTCATTGTATACAACTGTTGGCGCTGATTTGCTTGTTGACTATTTAAGTATTAGCATTACTCTTGAATTGATTATTGTTTATTCAATTATGAATCTTTCTTTTGGACCCCAGATTCGTGTTCAGCGCTCAAAAATACATCGGAAACAATTCTCATATCAAAAAAAAAAAAAAAGTGAATTTTGTAGACCTGTGTTATTGTTTATTCAATTATGAACCTTTCTCTTGAATGTGTTATGTTTTACTTTTTCTATTGAACTAGATCGAGTACTCTTTGGAGTTGAATTATCAGTTATCTTGAATTATCTTAGGCTTTCTTAGGTTATCTTTAGGTATTTTGAGTTATCTTATGTTAGTATTATGCTTTGGATGAAATGAATTGTAAAGAGGTTAGTGAAGTAAGAATGAATTCTATACAAAATAGAATAATTGGTTCTATTACTACTAAACTAAACGAAGAAGGACGTCTTTAGTTTGAGCAGCTAAATAAAAAAACAACACAAAAAAGAAGAAAACTTTGCTGAGGGCCGACAACCATCGGAACCACCCCAGGAAGGATTCACCTTTTGGCCCCCGAGTAGGGACTGGAGGATTGCCGGAATAGGAGCATAACCATTGGTGGAAGCGTGAGCTGGACTGCAGTTTCCGGCCTAGACCTTTGACACTTTCAGGTGATCTAGTTCCGTGCAATTGAAATTGAAATTTGAGACTGATTAGATCAGTGATATAGTGATTTATTTGGGTCTTACCTGTTCCAAGTGCTAGTTCCGTTAGACCAAGGTTATTCAAGATTATTTTGCTTGTGTGTTTTTTTTTCAAGCAACTGAATTTATGTTTAAACTTAAGTTCTTTTTCTTATGTACTTTCATTCGTAGGCAAGTAGTGCATACAGTTATAGCATAAGAAGTATAAGTTTGCTATTTCTTGTTTTAACATTCATAAGTAATTGAATTTAAAGGTGAAGTTTGTT
Source organism: Amiota mariae (assembly GCA_035041805.1). Lineage (NCBI taxonomy): Eukaryota > Metazoa > Arthropoda > Insecta > Diptera > Drosophilidae > Amiota > Amiota mariae. Next base: position 151,441 of record JAWNKV010000239.1, read on the forward strand.
CTTTCTTTTGATCCTTCCATTCGTCGGAAAGTAATGCATACAGCTATAGCATAGATCGTATATGAATTACGTTTTTGGCTTTGCTATTTTGTGTTCTCAATAGTTGATGTTGTGGATTCATTTTGTCTCTTTTTTACATTCGATTTCGTAGATAATTAAAGCAACAGTTGCTCAGAGTGTGCAGAATTGGTGGTGGTTTTCTAGTGACCATTATAAGTGACAAGGTGAACATATGCATTGTGGTTGGGAAACGGTATTGTGTTTGATTTTATATATAACATTTCAACAAAGTGTATGTGTTCGACTTTTGTCATTTCTGCCTTGCTTGTATAGAAAGTAGAGGATAATTCTAAGTGGTGTTTGTGTTCAATAGTTGCGTTGTGTGCATATTGAAAGGGAACTAAAGAGGTGATTTCGTCTGTTTTGAGAGCCATTCTACTAGTTGTACTAGTGTGCCGTATTTTCTGTTCTGAATTAGGCAAGTGATTTCAAGGTTAATACAAGATTATATCCAAGATGTCACCGATGCGTTCAACCAAGGAAAATGACTTGCACCTTGTGAGAGAGGACGTTATGAATTCTTTAAAGAGAAGAAGGAATTATGTAATAGAGAATTCTAAAGTGATGATAGTGGAAGAACTAGAGTAGATGTTAAGTCTAGTGGAATCGACTTTTTCACAATTAAACAGCGTTCAATTAGAAGTAAGAAGACAGGGATCAAGTGGATTAAACGACAGTTTCAGGCAGATGTTCGAAGAAGTGTTTTGTGAGGTAAAAGCAAGGCAGTTAGGATGCATCATGAAACGAAAACAACGATCAGAATTTCCAGGCCCATCACTTCATAGTACTGCGATTAAACATGCCTCATTGGGTGGATCGCATGTTTCGAGGAATGTAATATTCCCCACTGTTTCTATTCCTACCTTTTCACGGAAATTTACCTAATGATCTACGTGATACAATACATTTGTTAAGCTAATTGATTCTAGTTGCGAACTTGATAGTTTATCGAAGTTTTTACACTTGCGATCGTCGTTAGGACCAGTACCATTAAATGCAATAGAATCTTTGGAGCAAACGTCTTTAAATTATGAAAAGGCGCTGAAAATTTTCAAGGATAGGTTTGAGAACAAGTCAATTATTATTCGGGCTCATGTAAGATAGCTGTTTAAGGTTGCTAAGGCGGATGCACATTCCCTTAGACGTGTTGTAGATGCAGTAACGTCTCAGTTAGCTTCCTTACGTACATTGGGTACATCGGAGGAACTATTAGATGCGATAGTAAAGCATCTTTGTCAAAATTTATGGTTAAGCGTTATACGATCATCGCAAGTCGTGAATTAAGCAACGGTGGTGCTGCAAAGGAAGCCACAATTAAGCGGTTTCATAATAGAACCGTTTTTAATGCTACTGTTAGAAATGATAAAGGGATGTGCTTTAGTTGTGCAGGTGCTCATAAATTGGCGGAGTGTCCTCAGTTCCTAAAACTGGATAAGATGCAAAGGTATCAGGAGGTAAAGAGGTTGTCTTTATGTATTAATTGCTTTAGCAAGAAGCATGCTACAAGGGCATGCGTTTCCGCATGGTGCAAGGGTCCCCACCATGCGTTGATACATAGAGAAGTTTCTGCTAACGTAACGGCTAGTTCGCAGCATTGCAGTCGGAAACGAGTTCACTAAATAGTTCAATGTTATCGAATGGTCGTGCTTGTTATTTGGCTACAGCGTTGGTATTAGTTAAAGGCAAAGGAAATGAGTTCGTGTTGTGCAGATGTGTACTTGATGCTGGGAGCCAAGTTAATTTTGTACCCAGCAGTCTGACGGCAAGGCTAGGATTAACGGTAGAGAATGCAGTGTTAACAGTGCTTGGCATCAGCAATGCTGCGTAAACATTCTATTGAAATCGCGATTATCCTCTTTCGCTGCAACGGCTGAATTTTTGGTTCTCAATCACATTACCAGATATGCGCCTTATACTTCCAAGCTAGAAGGTCAATGGAAATTACCCAATGGAGTGAAGTTAGCGAATCCAAAATTCAATTCGAGCGTACCCATTGATATATTGTTAGGCATCCATTTGTTCTTCTCCTTATTAGCCGTAGATCAGATTTGTTTAGCACCACATGTACCACTGGTACAGAAATCTCTTCTGATATGGTTGGTAGTCCATCACATGTGGAGTGTCAGGGGTCATGCTTACCGAAGACTCCCGGGAAGATAAATTACAGATTATAGTAGAATATTTTTGGAAGAGGATATATCTTCGCCAGTAAACACGTACACCGCTGAGGAACACCTTAAGGCGAATGTGAGGCAAACGCTGTCAGGTCCCTTTATAGTTCGATTACCGTTTAAAGCTGGCGAATCGAGTTTAGGGGATTCCTATAAAATTCTGTGAATCGGTTTATGAAGTTTGAGAATAGGTTAAATCGAGATAAAGCTCTCAAAGAGGCTTATGAAATGTTTTTAAAAGAATACAAGGAATTAAATCATTTGGAAGTAGTAAGCCATGCAGACATTTCGCAGATACAGTATTTCATACCACACCATGCATTTTTACGGCCAGAGAGTAGCACAACAGAATTGAGAGTTGGTTTTGATGCGTCCTGTAAAACTAGTAATGGACGGTCTCTAAATGATTTGTTAGCAGTTGGTCCAAAGATTAAAGTTGATTTGTTCGTAATTTTGCTGCGCTTTCGTTGTCGCCAGTATGCTCTTACAGGTGACATCGCTAAGATGTATAGGCGTTGGTTCAGGAAGAGGATTGTAATTACCAAGGGATATTATGGCGAAGTAGTCCTACTGATTCTCTTCAGGTGTTGCGTCTTAAGATGATAACATACGACACGAGTGCCGCTCCATTTATAGCAGTGCATTATCTAGCAGAGTTGCACAAATCGAGGTTTCCAGCAGCATGCAAGGTCATACTGCAAAATTTCTTTTTACTGGTTGGTGCTAACTCGGTGGAGGAGCTTTGCACATTAAAAACGGATATATCGACAGTGTTGAATCTTGGCAAATTTCAATTACATAAATGGCTTTCGAATTGTTTAAATGAAGAGTTTGAATCGCAGGAACCATTTGAAGTTAAAACATTGGATTGCGCTAAAAACTTGGGCATGCTATGGAATTCAAGTGATGATAAGTGAACTGTGCTCAAATGATTTATAGTTAAAAGGTCAAGGTTTCTTCACAAGGCCACGATGTGAATGAGAGTGAAAGAAAGTAAGCGTGCCGAAGGAACGTAAATGTACGTTTAGTCTAGCAGCGCAAATTGCTACTGAATACGATGATATTGTGAGCAGTTGCAAATCTGTTAACGACTTTATTAAGCTTCGGCGAGTATTCGGTTATGTATTCAGATGGTTGCGAATTGTGAGAGATGGAATTATATATATAATTCGATATACAATATTTTGTGACAATTCCCACAACTTTGTGGGAGCTAGCCGTGAATTGGGAGAAATGACAAGGCAACTCTACAGGGAGCCGCCGAGAAAGATGCTCACCGCATTTTGGGGGACTGTGGGAAATTAGTATTTAGGTAGCCAACAGGCTTCTTGTGAATCAAATGAACGGAATGGCATCAAATTACAAGGAAATGTCGACTGTGGCTCAATTAGTAGCCATAATGAACGCGCGACCAATTTGTCCGCTATCCTCTGATGCAAATGGTTTAGAAGCACCGACGCCCAGCCATATCCTAGTAGGAAGGCCTTTAAATTCGTTACCGGAAGTTTATAACGAAAATATTTTGAAGTTGTCATTGGTCAACCGCTACAAAAGAATATTCGCTGTACAACAAGGAGTTTGGCGAAGATGTTCACAGAAGTATCTAACGTTACTTCAGCAGCGCATGAACTGGTCCAATGTGTTCAACAACGTCAAGTTAGGAACACTGGCGCTTCTGATGGATGAAAACGCTCCACCATACAAATGGAGGCATGTGGTCGAAGCGCAGCCAGGTCTGGATGGACTTATCAGAGTAGTGAGACTAAAAACCAAATCAGGACTGGTCAAGCGTAGCATCCATAAAATCGGCCCGTTACTTATCGAAACGAAAAGAGGTATTTGGTTGGAAGGAGCTTCCAAGGCGGGTAGTATTTATTATTAATTATTTATTTATTTATTTGAAATGGCATTGACAAAGAAACTGTCAGCTTAAAACAAAAATAAATGTAACAATTAGCACTTAAAAGTAAGACAAAAATATAAATTGCAGTGAACTTAAACTAAAATAAATTAATTACAAAAAAAAAAAAAAAAACAAACCAAAAAATGGAAAAAAACACGAAAATAAATAAATATGGATAATATGAAATACCAGCCTCTGACCCGATGGGTGAAATTTTGGTAAAGGTGACCCAAATCAGCGACATCCAGTTCATCCAGCCTGCAGTGTGATCAGGAGTCCCGTAGGCAGCGAATGACAATGGTATTAATCGATGATGGCGATATCTCGGGTGAGAGAACGTGATAGAATTTATTATATGACGTGCATAAAACTCGCGTAGGGTATAGTTAGTAGTGCATCTATTCAATACTAAAGGGACAAAATTTCTGGTAGGACGACTAGGGACACAAAAGTTTAACTGATTCAATAGCTCAACAGAATCAATTTCCCCAACTATGAGCTTGTGAAGAAAACTAATCCCAAAAGCTATCCTACGATGCACCAAAGATGGAAGACTGATAAGAAGGAGCCTATCAGAGTAAGATGACAAACGCGAATTAGGATTGCAGTTTAGGCCACGAAGGGCAAACAGGAGGAATTGTTTCTGTACAGACTCAATTCGAACTTGATTATTTATATATTGTGGTGACCAAATGCAAGAGCAATACTCAAGGAGCGGAAGCACAAGAGATATAAAAAGTTTCTTTGTGGTAGAAGGGTCTTTAAATTCAATAGACCGACGTTTAATGAAACCAAAAACACTCTTTGTATTATTTACGATAGAAGAGATATGTTGGTTAAAACACAGGTTGGGATCAAACAGGACACCGAGATCATTAAAAGTGGAGACTCGCTCCAGTTAGACATTTTCAATCGTGTATGTAAACAAATGAGGTATACACCAATGATACGTCATGAACTTACATTTGGAGATATTGAGATATAAGTAATTAGCAGAACACCAAGAATGTAAAGAATCCAGATCCTCTTGGAGTCTGAGATGGGAGGCACCATCATTAAATTAAAGAACAATTTTACATCATCAGCGCACATGAGCACACGATAATGTGAGATGGAGAAAGGGAGATCATTTACGAAAAGGTTAAACAATAATGGACTTAGATGGCTTCCTTAAGAAACATAAAAATTAACAAAGACTGGACCAGAAAGGGTGGACTTAAATAACACTCGTTGAAACCTATTTCTCAAATAAGATGCAATCCAACAAAGAAGATGTTGTGGAAAACCTAAAAGGTCAAGTTTATGTACAAGTAGATCATAATTAACAGAATTAAACGCCTTTCTGATATTAGTGTAAATAACATCGGTTTGACGTTTGTCCCTAAAACCAAGATTTACAAAAGATGTAAACTCAAGCAAGTTTTTAGTTGAAGAACGCTTTTGCATACAACCGTGTTGACACGGAGAAATAATTGTTTCACAAAAGTGATAAAAGGTTGAAGTGAGCATTTTTTCAAACAATGTTGGGATTGCAGAAAGTTTAGCAATACCCCTGTAATTGGATACGTCAGCTTTGTTACCTTTTTTGTGTAGGGGAATAACAAAGGTTGCCTTCCAGATAGGAGGGAAAGATGCACTCTGAAGTGATAAATTGAAAAGTTTCAAAAGTGGTTTACAGCAGACAACTAGTTATTTTTTCTGGGCCGGGTGAGTAAGTGGATTTCAACTATTTTAAATTTGTAAGAAGACATTCCTCCCTAATTACAGAAGAAACAATGATGTTACAATGGGAAATAGGATATGGATACCGGTTTTGAATATAGGATTCAGAGGAATAAGTGGATTGAAAGTATTTTGCAAACAGATCTGCAATACCCAAATCAGTGCCATGTTCATAATAAATGCAATGATGAGGGAAATAAAGAAGATTTGCGTTTTGAGTTCACAAAGTTATAGAACTGCTTAGGGTCGCGTGAAAATTGCAGTCTACAACGTGTGAGATAGTTATTATAACAAAGGTTATTTTTTTTTTTTATTTCCCAATTGTTTTTGTATTTTGTATCTATTAATATTAGACACTTTATACATGTTTCTGAAAGGGTTGACAATAATTTTTTGAATAAATCTAGACAAAAAATTTTTCGATTTTAGAATATTTTTTGTTTTTTAATTACTTTATAGTGCCAGATCTACTGGCCTTGTCCTTTTAAGCCGTCTGATTCTTGTGAACTCGTCAATCGGAAGATTACTTATATCGTCGTTTACATGGTTTGCTAGTTTTAATTGGTGTTTTCTGCTCATTTGTTTAATTACTTCATTCACTGGTGGAATTCGTAAGTCACGATGAATGTCGTCATTTCGGATATACCATTCAGCATTGATTAACATTCTTATTATTTTTGATTGTTGTCTTTGTATAAGTGATATGTTTGTTGACTTTGCTGTGCCCCATAGCTGAATTCCATAAGTCCAGGTGGGTTTGATAATGGTCTCATATTAGCAATTTGTTGTCAGTTGATAAGGCTGATTTTTTTGAGAGAAGCCGATATAATTGTCTGAATTTTATTTTGACTTAGTCTCTTTTCTTTTGAATGTGAAATTTCCAATTTAATTTGTTGTCTATATGCATTCCTAGATATTTTGCCACGTTTTCAGTGGGAATATCCGACTGGTTGATTTGGAGCTTCTGTGGTTGGTATTTTGTCCTCGTTGTGTAAATGACATGGACAGTTTTTTGTTCATTTATTTTGATTTTCCATTTATTGAACTAGGTTACCATTGTATCTATTATGAGTTGCATATCTGATGTAGCTTTCGTCAAGTCTTTGTTGGAATGCAAAAGAACGGTGTCATCTGCAAATGTAGCGATCATTGATGATTCGTCTGCGGGGGTGGGTAAGTCTGCTGTATATGGAATTCCAACTTTGATTTGTCTTAACGATGATCGGCAGTCTTTGTATTTAACATAAAAGTATCGTCCAGTTATATAACTTTTTACTATGTTAGAGGTTATGGTAATTGGTATTGTAGTTTGTGTAATAAGCCTTCATGCCAAACTTTGTCGAACGCCTTTTCTACATCAAGAAAAACACTTACGCAGTATTTTTTGTCGTCTAGATCTGATAATATTTTTTGAGTCACCCTATGGACTTGTTGTGTGGTCGAGTGTTGTTGTCGGAATCCGAATTGATGATCTGGAATTGCACGCCTGTCTTGTAGTATTGGGTTTATTCTGTCGTGCAGTAGCTTTTCAAATATTTTGCACAGAATCGGATGTAAGCTAATGGATCTATAAGATAATGGTAGTACTGGATCTTTACCCGGTATATGTATAGCGATTATTTCTGCGATTTTCCAAAGAAGTGGAAAGTGTTGAGTTTTTAATATAAAATTAAATAGTTTGCAAAGGAGACTTATAGCTTTGCTGGGTAGCTCTTTTATTATTTTACCAGTCAGTTAATCATATCCGTGTGATTTTTTACAGTTGTCTCGATTTTTTATGCAGAGGAGTATTACTCGTGGTGTGATGTTTCTTATTATATCATTCGTCAATATAATTTCATTAAAAGTTGGCAAGCTAGTGTTGGTTGGAATATTCAATGTAAATGTGTCTTCAAAGTGGTCAGCTAAGGTGGTGGCTTTCTCGATATTGGTTCGTGCCCAAGAACCATTCGTTTTCTTCAGCGGAGGTTGGTGCTGTGTTTTTGATATTAGCGATTTAGTTGCCTTCCATAATGAGTAGTTCGTTTCAGATGTTGGAGTAAGGGTTTGAAGGTAGTTTGTTATCTGATTGTTTTTTTCTTTAAGAAGTGTGGTTATAAGTATTTTTCTCGCTCTGTTTAGTTTTTTTTTTTGTCTTCGGGATATCTGGTAGTCTGCCATATTTTCCGGAGTCTTTTTTTCCTCTACAAGTTTCCTTACTCTTGGGGATGTGTAATTTCTATGTGTTGTTTTTATTAATGGTGGTGTCGATTTATATAGTGCTTCCTTTATTATGTCGTTTATATGGATTATAGTTTGATCGATGGTTTCTGTTCTATTGAGAGTGATTTGCGTTTGAAGTGTGTTGTTAATGTGTTCACGGAAGGTTTCCCGGTCGGTGTTTTTATTTTACATTTTGTTATTGTTATTTTTTCTAGTGATTTTGAAATTATAGTCAATTTGGATTGGAGAGTGAACTGATGATAATTCGAATTTTGATTTGATTGTTAATGCATGCTCATTAAGGTTTCGTGTTATGCAAATGTCGATTAGATCCGGGACTTTACAGGGGTCAGTTGGCCAGTAAGTTGGCTCTCCAGTGCTTAGGTATCTAGCTTTAATATGCTGAATAGCATTATATAATAGTTTGCCTTTAGCGGTTGTTGTTCTTGATCCCCATATTAAGTTTTTTGCATTGAAATCATCTGCAACGAGGAATCTGTGTCCGAGATTTTTAAAATAGTCCAGATATTGGTCACTTATTATTTTGTGCTTTGGTGGACTATATAATGCAGCCATGTTGATTGGTCCAGCAGTGTCATTTATTTGAATAATATAATATATTGTTTTTTATCATAATAACTGTTCCTCCGTGTCCAGATCCGTCTGGATGGTTGGTTGCCAATATATCGCACCCGTGTATTTGGATGCAATGCTTGCTCGTAAAATGAGTCTCTGATATAACTGCGATGTCAATAAGATTGTTATTTAAAAATTGTTTCAGTTCAAGAATATGGCGGCTTAAGCCGTTAGCGTTCCACACTATTATTCTAAGTTCACTGGTCATTTTGGTTGTTTAGTAAGGCCGTCGTGCTTTCAGTATACTCAAGGGGATAAACGCATACCTAGGTCTGTGCCGTAATTGAGTGTGCTGAAGGAAGTCTGGTCTATCACCTCCACGTGGTGACGGCTGGAAACAGTTGCAGTATGTCTCAAACCGGACGTGTCATTAAGACATGTTCAGTTGGGTCATGCGGCAAGCTGGCTAAGATAGATCAGGCGGAGGGAGTAAACCCTCTTAAATTAAATCTTCCTTAACCCAAGGTGTTATGCGTCCCGTGCCTATTGGGTGGTTTGCAGCCAGAGAACAAACCGGCTGTATTATAACGGAGCTGCCTCGATACCGGGTCACCTCGAGGTGTATCTATGACCTTACCGTGGTATGGGGCGCTGCCACGGTGGACCACTAACATCCCCTCTCAACCAAAGGACTGCCAACTGCCTAGGCAGGCGGCGGTCAATTATGAACATGAATAACAACAAACCAAAAACAAGTGTGGACATGCAGTTCCTAAATGCAAGGCCACAACCTGGCCCAAGCCAGGTCCACGTGCCTACTACCGAAGCTGGGACAACCGAGCCTAGTGAAAGTAGTAGCACTACACTGCCTAATAAGGCAACCACCTGCACGGGTACAGCTGAAACCGGGAATAAACCTGGTGTAATCGGAGGTAACGGTCCAGGGAGTAATGTCGGCACCTCCCCTGTAGCTAAGCATAACTACAAGGAGAAGCGATCGGCGTTACGTCTATTGGAACGCCTGAGAAACGTTCCAGATGCTGAAAGGTCGGAAAAGCAGAAGGCCTCTGTCCTATGGGCCACGTGGATAACGGGGGGACTTGTACAAGTTCCTAAACCGAATCCGCCACCCAAAAGACAGAGATCGGACGATCTTCCTTCCAACAGCAACTCAGCCAAGAGACCGAGAAATCGGGGGGCTGTTAAAACCTTCAGCGAGGCGGTCAGCGGCCAACAAATATGGGCGGTCGTTGACAGAAGCAACGCTGAAGGTACGATCACGCCAGAGAGCTGGAGGAAAGTTGAGGCCAAGCTAACAAGCGTGTTCTTTCAAATATTGAAAGAGCATCCTGGACCAGCTCCCTTCTGCCGCGATGGGGGGTGGCACCAAAACCACGTCAAACTAATCGCCTGTGCTGATCAGAGATCTACTGATCTCTGCAAGAGAGCCATCTCCAGGATCGGTGAGGTATGGCCAGAGTCAAGGCTCGAGGTTATATCAAGGGAGGATATCCCTTGTTTGCCAAGAGCAAGGGCATGGATCCCAGCCGAACCATCAGACCCGAAGATGGTACTTGAAATGATCAGGGTGTGCAACCCTGATCTACCAACTAAGACCTGGAAGATCACCAAGATGGAGGAGCCAAAAGGTGAGTTCCGTACTGCAACATTCGTGGTCCGTAAGGACTCGCTGGAACCTCTATCGAGATTGGAAGGGGTCATTAGTTACGGATTCTCATCAATAAAGATGAGAATCTACAAAAAGGATGGAATGCCTCCGACCAATACAGATCCGGGCACATCCTCAACTGCGAAAGAAGAAGAAGATTCTGCAACAGAAGCGGGAACGCCAAGAAGGGCATCGGATGGTGACAGTATCTTCTCTCTTCTGGAAGGAGTGTCGAAAACCACTCTGACAGATGAAGAGGAGCTACTGGCATCAGACGAGGATGCTAAATCAACGTTGGTGGAGGTGGAGTCTGGAAATGACGATCCGGATACTCCAAATTAACCTCCATCACTCAAAGGTTGCGTCCGCCAACCTTTTACTCCGTCTGGCAAGCATCCGCTGCTGTCCTGATACAGGAACCATGGGTAGTACATGGTCTTGTTTGCGGGCTCAGGAACAACAAGTACAAAATCTGTCACGTGCACAATCAAGGTAAGCCCAGAGCATGTGTACTAGTAAAAAGGGAGTTAGCTGCATTTATGCTCTCTAATTTCAGCGATGCAGACCAAGTCACCATCAATCTCAAAGCAGGCATACATACTGATCGGTGAATCCAAGAAAAATTCCTGATATTAATGACTTTGGTATCACAAGAAATATTCCTCGAAACCTCATATCAGCAGTTACTCATTATGAACTTTCATCCGATCACTCACCCGTTGATAATCCAATAGCTGACGATCGCCCGTATAGACTGATATCAACCTGCGATCAACTCTGAAATTGATATCGACAGATCAGTGAATGAGTGAAATCCGATATTGGTAGCTGCAGCTGAGGTATCAACGCCTGCGATTATTGCGCACAAGTTCACCAGAAAATCATTCTCGAATAGGGAAATCGAAAAACTAATGGATATTAAACGACGATTGAGAAGAGAATGGCAACAGCACAGATCTCCTGCCGCTAAACAAAAGCTGAAAACTGCAACAAAAAAACTATGGAAAGCACTTGAAAGTGATAAGTTCGAGGCACAAAGACGCTATATTGACAATCTATCACCTACGAACACTAGATTATCACTCTGGAAAGCCCGAAATTCATTTAAAACTCCAGTAGAGCTGGATTAGAGACAGATCTGGTAGTTGGACACGTTCAGATGAGGAGAAGGCTAACGTATTTGCCAATCATTTGGAGTATGTGTTCCAACAAAATCCACCTACAAACAATTTTGTGCTTCCTCACCAGACAATCTTAACTTATGCAAATATGTCTCCATTAAAAACAAGCTTTGGGGAAGCGAATCAATTATAAAGACTCAACTGAATCCCAAAAAATCTGCAGGTTATGATTGTATTGTACCAAAAATGATAACTGAACTTCCAAACGCAGCAATAGCATTTCTCTCGTATCTTTTCAATGCTATCCTTAATATCGGATACTTTCCAATGCTATGGAAGAAATCGGTTATCATAATGGTTTCAAAACCCGGGAAAGATAGGACATGTTTTTCATCATATAGACCTATAAGTCTGCTTCCATGTCTTTCTAAACTATTTGAGAAGATTCTTATAGCAAGCTCAACCACCACTTTCAAACGAATATTACAATCCCTGATCATTAATTTGGATTTAGAGCAAAACATTACTATTGAGCAAGTCAATAGGGTTACTTCGGAAATAAAAACTGCCTTTGAAAATCGGGAAATTTACTCAGCAGTATTTCTCGATGTAGCACAAGCGTTTGATCGAGTATGGCATGAAGGTTTGATTTACAAAATTAAATGTCTTCAACCCCAAAATCTGCATAAAATCTTGGAATCATACATAACAAATCGAGTGTTTGTAGTAAGACAGAAAAATTGCATAACAAATGAAATTATGATAAAGGCAGGCGTTCCCCAAGGCAGTTTCCTGGGACCAGCTTTATATGTTTTATTTACTGCAGACATTCCAACATCTACTCAAATTCTCACATCGACTTTTGCCGATGACACTGCCATTATCAGCCGCTCCCGTTGGCCAGTTAAAGCATCTACAGCCCTGGACAATCATCTTAAAATCCTCCAGGAGTGGTTATCTAACTGGAGAATTACTGTCAATGAGAGGAATTGTAAGCACATTACATTTACATTGAATCGTCGAACATGCTCTCCAGTAACGTTAAATGGTGCTACAATTCCTCAAACTCAAAAGGTAACTCATCTTGGTGTTCATCTGGACAGACGTTTCACCTAGTGGAAACACATAGAAGCTAAAAAGACGTATATGAATCTAAGGGCACAAAATCTCCATTGGCTAATTAACTCTAAATCTGGTCTGAGTCATGAGTAAAAGGTGTTACTATATAACGCTGTTATCAAACCAAACTGGACTTATGGTTCTGAATTGTGGGGTACCGCAAGCGCGAGTAACATCGAAGTTATACAAAGAGCACAATCCAAGATACTTACAACAATAACAGGAGCTCCATGGTATATCAGGAATGAAGACATTCGCTAAGACCTGGAAGTACCAACAGTAAAAGATGAATGTTGAAAGCGTAAAGGTCTTTATATGGACAAACTAGCTCGACACGTTAATCCCCTAGCCAGAGCTTTATCTATACAAGGAGCTCATCTCGTCAGAATCGGAACGAGAGACCAGCCCGTTTGCTTACTTAGAGGCTCGTAGCGCTAAGTGAACCCCTTCCTCTTCCTTGCAGGAAGGACAGAAGTGTATTAGTTGATAAGAGTTGAATTATTATTGTTTGTCCTATTCATAAATTTATAGTATATAGGAGACACAATAACTAACAAAAAAGTAAAAAAAAAAAAACCTGGACCGCGAAGTGGAGGGGTCAACTTCCATTGGCTTGATTTCCCTGCCAATCGTTTCTATCATGGTTTATCTTGCTTTGGCTATTACTGGAAAAGTAAGTGTTCTTTTGCCCCGACGAAAGGTTATGAGTCTGAGATCGATCTCCGCCCGGACTAGTAGGCGCGTTATTATTTCTTTCCTATTTCCACCCTCCTATTTCGGGATGCAAAGTTTGCCGCGAACACGTATCTCTCATGGTTTGCATCGACCTCTTGAGCCAATGCCAGCGCCGATGGTAAATCATTTGGTCGGGATGCAAAAAGTATATCGCTTCCTAAGACCGGAAATAAATACCCTGAGGGCGTCTGCTCTGTACTTCTCATTCAATGAATCGGCGACATCTACCTTGTAGGAAAAAACTAGTTCTATTAACCAATAAGACCAATAATAGAGCTAGTTTTTTTTCCTCCTCGTCATAGAACTCTAACACCGACTGCCATGCCTCAAAGTAAAAAGCTCCTGTTCGACAAGATAAATAGGACGCTTATCCGCATATGTGAAATCTAATCTTGCGCTTTTGTTTCAAAGTTCAGAACAGTATAGAATGAAGACAAAACCGTATCCACAGCACCTCGAATTTTATTTCTCATAATGACCACAGCTTAAAAATGCTTTGAACTTCCATTATGTTCTCGAAATATTTCATACGTATTATGGGCGGTTTCTCGCCATGAAACGTATGCTCCTAACTGTCCATGGAATTCTGGGAGTGTCTTAACCACGTCCAGCGTTTCATCACATTTTACCCCGGGCACTATTTTGACCCTTTCAAATTTCTTTATTACACCATTCTCCGATATCCCGGCGATCTCCTCTAGAACCCCTATTAACTCACTTTCGAATTCTGCCCTTTGTAAGTCCAGTTCAGCCTGGGTCTGGTTAATATTGTTGATTAATTTGTTTGATTGAACGATTCCGACATGATCAAAATTTAAATTGAGTTCTAATTCACTACTGAGTTTAAACTTTCTGAGACTATGTCAATGTTTTCCTTTTAATTCAAATTACTTTGCCACAGCTGTTAATTTTAATTATCTCCTCTTTCTTTCTTTTAAATTTTTCTTTGAAAATGTGTTATCGCAAACTAATAAAAATTCGACTTACATGAATGTTGTTATTAATAATTATTAAGTAGTATTATCCAAGTTGTTCCCTCGCGTTTCATTTGTTTCACTGCTTTTTCCCTGTTGAGGAATAAAGTCCTCTTCGTCTTTAACGTCTTTCCTTGTTGATGAATTTAGTGTTCTTCGCCTTTGATATCTTGCCTCGCTGATGGATTTAGTCTTCTTCGTTACTGGGTTACTATTTTTTGCTTTTTATTATTACAACAATCGCATCGCTTATCAGTTATCAGTCGGTTAGATTTGTTGTTTATTCTTTAATTTTTAATTTCCAATATGTGCATCGCCGCTTGGTTAAATTGTTTTCAAACCACGTGTTTTGAATTTCTTCCGATTTCGTTATTTTTTCTTCATAAAAAAAAAAAAAATTTGTCTTTTCTGATTTTCGTGGTTATTACAATTTGAGAATGATTCTGTTTAATTCTTTATTAATTCCAATTGATTTAAATTTCTTATTTTTTTTCCCAGTAAATTTTTCTTAATAATGTTTATATATCTTGGCTGATTTTTCCAAGAGAATTGAACTCATGTTTCTGTGAAAAGCTCCACGTTGGGCGCCAATTAAATACTATAAGATAATTTATTTAATTATTTATTACGATATAGGTGACAAAGCTGTGCACCTATTGAGTCGACTGCTGATTTCTAACTAACTAAAACTAGAAATAAGCAAAAGAGTCACCCTAACAGCTATCTAAAGTTAAGTAGCTGCTTCGCTGCCCTCGTCTCCTTATCACCTAAGGTGTTGTTCCGTTTCGGCTTCGTGTAAAAATTAAAATAAATTTTTATTAAGTGTTGCTATACGAAATAGCCAAACGCTTTGGATATAATATATAAGACGCACATGTAAACATTTCACTAGCACTATAACAAAATTTGATTCTGCAGTTTGATCGTGTCCAAGTCGCACAGTGTGACTTTGATCAATTCTAGGATGTCAGAAGTCATAACAGCCAAACAAAAGTAGGTACTTATAACAATGAAATTTTGCAACAGTAAAGCGAAGATCAACAATGGGCGTGATCCCCCTACTTTTCACCATGTCTCCCATATAACATGTACTTTAAAAGACCATAATTTCTAGTTTAATAGCATTTGGCATTAAATTAGACACACACCAATGCCTTTATTTTAAACTAGTAGTCCCGGCGCACGTCGCTGCTCCCCCGCAAAATCAGCTTTGTACGGAAATGATAGAAAAAATATTAATTTTGTTGTGGCTCATAATTAAAATAGTTTTTTAAAAAATATTGATACATGTAATTATCTGAGATGTTTCACAAAGGCTACTTGATTGATTTGAAAATATGTCTCTAACATTTAATGCAGACTTTTATCCACCATTTCCGAACTTTCCGGTAGATTTTCCAAAAATGTTAATTCATACAAACATTTAGGTGATAATTACGAACACAACCATACATTAATCAGCCAAATCGGTCAACTGATGAGCCGAGAAACATGAGGCAAATGATTTTTAGGGTTCCGTACCCATAGGGAACTAACGGGACCCTATTATTAAGCTTACAATGTCCGTCCGTCCGTCTCCTGCTCTATCTCATGAACTGTAATAGGTAGAGAGTTGAAATTTTCACAAAGTGTGTAATTCACTTGTGTGTAGAACGACAAATACATTTTTGAATCATTGTTCTTTAATTTAACCTTTTCTTTAACAATTTTTTGTTTTTTGTAGTATACTTTGAGCTGTTAATTGTAGTATACTTTTAGGCTATTAAATATAAACATAATTTTATATTTTAAGCAAAAAATCTTGTACAATAATACGGAACCCTCCGTGTGCGAGTCCGACTCACACTAGGCTGATTTTTATATACGAAGGGGGACAAAAAAAAAATGGAATTTCGTCATAACTTCTTTATTTCTTAATATTTTAAAACCAAATTTTGATCACCTTCAAAGTATTCTCCATTGACCACAACGCACTTCTCCAAACGATTCTTCCATTGTTCAAAACAGTTTTTAAATTCACTCATCGGGATGTCCTTTAAGCCTTCCAGCGATTTTTGTTTCACCTCCTCCACAGTGGCAAAACGCTTTCCTTTCATATTCCTTTTGAGTCTGGGGAACAAAAAGAAGTCACAGGGGGCTAGATCCGGTGTGTATGGGGGGTGGACAATCGGTGTCATGCTCAAAACATGCCTGAAGTCGACGCTCCCTTTGCTCTACTGTGAGAAGGCGCGGGACGAATTTGACTGCAGCCCTTCTCATGTGCAAAACTTCGGATAAAATTCTCTGGATTGAACTCCATGACATTCCCGACATCTCACAGAGTTGATCAATGGTTCGGCGACGGTCTTCACGAACGAGGGCATTGATTTTGTCGACGTTTTCATCAGTTCTTGACGTTGAGGGGCGTCCTGAACGAAGTTGGTCTTCAATAGACATTTCTCCATTTTTAAATCGTGAAAACCAATCGTAAACTCTGGTTTTACTTAGAGCAGCATTCCCATAAGCTGTCTTAAGCATTTCAATAGTTTCCGCGACCGATTTCCCCAGCAGGAAACACAGCCGCGCGTTGTTCTCGACAATCTGCCATTACGTTTCCACCGAAGTGTAAAAAGTTGTTTTACTTAAAAAAATCTCACATGCGAACCGATGCGCTCACAGCGACACAACTTTGCACACTGACGCAGATGGCGTGACACTAACGGACATGTGGTAAAACAATAGTTTCCCCCACTCTCCCTCCCCACCACAACGTAATTCCTGTCTTTTTTTGGTCCCCCCTCGTATATCCTTACATATTATAAAACAAAGCAAAGTCTATCTGTCTGAACGCGATTATCTCAAAAACTAATGAACAGATTTTCATACGCTTTTCACCAATGGACGGAGTGATTCAAGAGGTTTAGATTAGAGATGAAACGGATAGTTGTTTGGCCGGATACCGGATATCCGGCCAGAGGGCCTATTCTGGCCTCGTTAAAAGCAAAATTAGAAAAGCGTTTCAACTCCTTAAATCAAGACTCCAACTACTTAATTGCAACTTTCCTAGACCCAAGATTTAAAAAAAACAACTTGGGGGTTGTTGAAGTGGAGAGAGCTCGCCAGAAGATTCTTTTGGAATATTTTATTTGCGAAGATTCCTCCAGCAGCAGTTCAGGTTCAACACCGGTCAAAAAAAAAGAAGAGACAGAGTCGGCAGTATCTGACGAAACTCACGACACGTTCTGGGGCTGCTTTCATGAGGTAGCGAATGATAATTGTTTTCAGACTCACGATCAAGATAAGAACACGATTCCAACGGAGATTGATTTTTATCTGAAGTCAGTGCGCATTGGTTACGATCGATAACCTTATATTTGGTGGTCAGCTAATACTGAACAATATCCAAATTATCAAAATTTGAAGACTATATCTCTCAGCGCCCTGCAGCAGCGTGTACAGCGAAAGACTTTTTCGGAAGCATGTCTTGTATACGAAGACAAGCAAAACCGTTGCTTCTTAATGCAGAGAAATTGGTGTTCATACATAATAATTTACCTTTAGTACAGTACGACTATTAATTTTGATTAAATAAAGCACCTCTAAAGTTTAAACGTAGTTTTTTAAATCCGGTATCCGGCCGGATATTAATTTAAGGCCGGATCCGGATAGTAAACCAGTATACTGGATAGTTGCGGATATCCGTTTCATCTCTAATTTAGATGTATGTTTCATAAAGGTTTTTCTGAAATTGGATAATATTGGTAATTGTTGAAGATATCGGAAAAAATCATGCCGACTTGGATATTTTTGTACCTTTTTTTTAATTGGTGCAAAATATACTGAACCGATTTTAATAACTTTTTTGAAGCGAAAACTTCTTTAGGCGCATTGAGCGATATTTAGTAGAGGGTAAAACTATGGATTCGTGTTAGCGACATGCTATCCCGTTATTCCGTTTTGTGCTTATTCGTTGTGTATTTGCTTGTTTCGAAATAGTTCAGACATAGACAACAACAACATAAGAACAGATTGGTCAAACAAGTGAGAACAACAACGTTATGCATGGGAGCGATAGAGACAACAAACAATTTTGTGAGAGGGAGTGAATTTTCGTTGCTCATTTCTGCTTTGAATATTGTATAGATGAAATTTTGCCTCTCTCTTTGTTTCATCATATCATCAACGCTTATGCTAAGTTCATACTAGTAAATATTTGCTCACTTTACATTATCGTCATTACATTAGTGTGACATCTCTTTCATATTAGTGTAGCATTGAATGGAGACGTTTGTTGGAGACCCAATAATTTATATAACCCAAATTTATATAGTGTGAAATCTTACATTAGTGTTTTTGAAGTGAAAACTTCTTTATGCGCGTTGAGCGATTTTGGTAGAGGGTAAAACTATGAATTCGCGATATCGAGATGATATACCGTTATTCAGTTTTGTGCTCATTCGCTCATCTTCTTCTTGTTTTGTATTTGCTTGTTTGAAAATAGTACAGACCAGAAATGTGCAATGAATCGTTAATAAATGAGCCAGAAGAAGTCTCGTATTCAAGCAGAGTGAAAACGAGCTAACTCGCACTCATAAAAGAAATGGAAAATAAAAATGAAGAAAGTGATCCTTCAGTTTAATTTTCTTCATTCTACACTCTGGATTTCTTCGTTTATATAATTTTCTTCAAACAAAGAACCAATTGATATTCCACATTTTAATTTAATTATAAGTTGTAAAAGACCTGAAATTGTAGCGGCGGGAGTAGCTACTTATCATAATACTCAAGATACAGATATTGTTACTTCATATATGGACATACACGCGAAATCACCTAGAGAGATCGGAGTTGCCGTTTATATTTTGCCTGGAAAATCCATGAGGCAGATACAACAATTTTTATTTGAAAATTTAATCATATACTCGTATACAAAAGAAGGTTCTGAAAAAATACTCCAAAAAAGATTTGACGAAAAATTTGACAATGCACAATGACCTATGATATTAAGTGAAGACTTCAATATTGACTTTGCAGATGATAAAAATATACCATTACTTGAATTTTTGACTCAAGCTTTATATTTGACTATATCCAATGATCGAAAACTCAGTACTACAAAGTATATAACGACGATCGATGCGGTATTGTCACGATACTTCAATAAATGTCAATAAAACAATTTTCTTTCTTACTTCATTTATCATAAGCCTATTGTATCCTTGTTAGGACATAATGAATGTATATAACTGTTGTTCGGAGTGCGGATCTGCAATAAGTATGAAAATTCAAAAAAAGAAACCAGTTATTTCATAATTTTGTTTTCACTTCGGTCGGCAGTCCCATGACAGCCTATCTATTTTTTTTTAACAACACATGAATGCTACTGAATAGAACTGCATACTTATTTTTTTAATTTTTTAAAGGTAAACATACTTCTTTTTTTAGGATTAAGTTTTTTAAATTTTTTCCAAAGTTCGTACGTTTTCATGCTGTACTTCTTCCTGAATTTTGTGTTGTTTTTGTTATTGTTTTATTGTATTTTTTCCTCGCTGAGTACATATATTCCGCTCTTCGTTATCTTCTTTCCATAATACAAGAAAACAATGTAGCGACATTGCGACCTGATACTCTCTCAAAATTGCTCACTCTCAGTTAAGTATATCAGCGTGTTAAACCTTTGAAAAAACACGCATTTAGTGTTGAACATAACGTGAAAATTAGTGTTATGAAGTCAATTGTTTGCGCTTTGATCAGCTGCGTTGTGTCGGTGTGAATTATTATTAAAAATAAAATTATTAAAATAACATTAAAAATAGTGAATGCAAAACACATAGAAAAATCAATAAAATAAAAAAGTAAAGAACAAAACAGCAACTTTTCTATTTTTCATATAAATTTTAAAAATCTGGCAGTTAAATATGCACATTATCACATTTATCGATTGAATAAACATAAATAAACAACATATGATAGTGCTGTGCAGTGTAAAAAAATAGAAGAAGAAGAGCGTAAGTATATTCTTGTGAGAAAACAACATAACTGTAAACTACTGTCGCTACCTTTTCTTGTATCATGTCTTCTTTCTGTAAATGATCATCTTTGAAGCAACAACAAAACATTATCACTGATGAAAACCGTAGCAGCAGCAGTAAAGTAGTCGTCGTTTTATAATTTTTGATTTTGCTTTGTTGTTGCTTTTACAGCAACATTCCCTTTAGGAATGTAATTCTCAAGAAGCAAAAGGCAATAGCAGAAAACACTACACAAGTTCGCAAACAACAATAAATAATTGGCAATACAACCAATCTTCTGTTGGGCCAAAATTATTATTTTTTATATTGTATAAAACCGATAAATTTGTATTCAAATGCATATTTTCTTTATATTGCCTCCAGTAGAGTTCGAACATTTTATGGATTGAGATTTTATATTTCTGAGACATCAGATCAGGGTCATTTATCACGTGATAGTAGAGTTTTCACAAAGAACATTGTTTCCAAACCATTAAACTTTATTCACCCTTGATATCAAGTTGAGAATAATAGCGTGGTCAACGTTAAATCAAACTTAATGTCGCCTTGACAATTTGTGTTTGAATAAGATTTAATTTAAATCCTGGGTATATAAATCTAGATGTCAAGATTAAATCAACTTGAAAAATATAAAAAAATCTGCCAAGTGTGAGTCGGACTCGCACAAGGAGGGTTCCGTACCATCGTACAAGATTTTTTGCTTAAAATATTAAATTATGTGGATATTTAACAGCCTAAAAGTATACTACAATTACAGCTTAAAAGTATATTACAAATACAAAAACATTGTTAAACAAAAGGTTAAATTAAAGAACAATGCTTCTAAAAATGTTTATTTTTAGTATTTGTCGTTCTACACCCAAGTGAATTACACACTCTGTGAAAATTTCAACTACAACAACCTATTACGGTTCATGAAATAGAGCAGGATACGAACGGACATCGTAAGCTTAGTAATAGGGTCCCGTTAGCTCCCTATGGGTACGGAACCCTAAAAGGACTAACTTTGGCTATGCCGAAGTTGTAATACTCTTTACGCCCCAGTTAATCATCCAAGGGCCTTGAAATTTATAAGATTGCTGGATATGGGTCAGACACTTATAATGTCCAAATTTCAAGTCGATACTACAAAAAACAAAACAAAAGTTTTCTAGTAAAACCATGGATTCCGGTTTGTATAAGGGTACCACTCCTAGTGGTCCGAGAGTCTTGAAATTTGTGGATATGGGTCAGAATCTTATAATGTACAAATTTCAAGTCGATCGTACAAAAAACAAAAAAGTTTTTCTAATAAGAACTTTCATTTGGATCCCGGTTTGTATGGGGGGTACCCCTCCTAGTAGTCCGATGGTCTTGAAACTTTAATGGTTTGTGGATATGGGTCAGAGACTTATAGAGTCTAAATTTCAGTTCAATAATAAAAATTCAAACGAAATCAGACACAAATTGATAACCGCAAGCCAAACGAAATGAAAAAAAAAGGGAAAAGGCGAAAGAAGAAAACAAAAACGTCGGCAGAATTACAACGTTACCCTGGTACATGGATAACTGCTACTCCCGTCTACCGCTCGTCCCTCGTCTACAAACCACGTCACCCGAGAGAGAATTCTGCCGCAAACACCCAAATGTGTAAGCGGTCTATGTATCTTTACTTGAAATAGAGGCTTTAAATTTCATTATCAAAACTTTTTATGAGATGTTTAAATTACCATACATTTCCGAAAACAAATTTGAAATTCATATTAAAAACTAATTGGCCCGGCAAACTTCGTTTTGCATTCAAAAAGCTTTTGTGCATATAAGATTTAGAGAATTATAGAAGATTATATGTGAATTATAAATAAAATAATGTTTTGTTGGTCAATTTTGATGAAATAAAGCCTATGTTGTGCACCAAATAAAGCTTCTTGTGTTTCAGTAATTTGATTTTGAATGGAATGAGTGCTTTTTAATTGATACTTGTTCAAACCGAAAACAAACAGACAAAGTCTACGATTTTATTATATGTATAGATAAGAAATGTGATAAGAAAATAAATAAACGCGATTAAACTAAACTACCTTCTATCCCACGCCACAAATACAAGTTATGCTTAGTATTAGGATGGATTTTCTTGTACAAAATTTCTGTTTGCCTTAAGTCAGGTATACTTGTTAAAAAAAATCGTATTCGAATATGAAGAACGAACGACAAATACTATACATATTTACTAATTAGACAGAGATAGAATGTCAATATTGCATTTTGGAATATATTTGATCTTACTTTACTTTATTCTCTTTTTAGTGTAACATGTTTCCACCGACTAAACGATAAATTCAGTATTTGAATACATACATACAAAAAGCCAATGCCTTGTTGAGTTGGATAAATATAAATTCCGATTACTACTAAAATATATTACAAGAAAAAGAGTATATGATAATAATTTCGAAAAGGCGCATTTAATCGAACTATAATTTGAAAACTAAAACCCTACAAAATGAAAAATGAGTTCTAGGTTGAACTGAATGTGCTATGTTAATGTTGTCTATTGTGGTGGCTGATTACTATAGTAAGCATATGCACCCACAGGTGGCGCTACTTGTGAACTACCTGGTGGAGCCATTTGTGTGCCACTTGGGCGATATCCCTGATAACCTTGCGGATATTGAATGTAACCACCAGCTTGTGGTGGCTGATGATAGGTGTGGCTCGGATAACCGCTGCCTGGCGGTGGTGGCCCGTATGCCTGCGGTGGTCCCCCATATCCTTGTGCGCCTGGTGGTGGCTGATATTGATTCGTTCCAATGGGTGGTGTAGGACCATTTGGAGGCGGTGCTGTTGCATTTGGCGGGCCGGTAGACGTTGATTGTTGTTGTGTCGCTGGTACTTGTTGCTGTTGAGCTGGTGTACCATATGAACTTATTATACTTGCAACGGAGACTCCACCACCTGCAATGCTTGTCGTTGTTGAGTATGTGGCTTGTTGTTGTGCTGTTGGGGGCCCAACACCAGAGACTGGTGGCGTAAGTTGTTGTTGCTGTTGATTTTGTTGTTGAACCGTAAAGTGAGTTTGTTGCGGATTTGTTGGCGATTGTTGATTAATGGGACCAGTAGCATTTACTGTCGTTGGTGTTGGAGTTGAATGCGGTATATTTTGACCATTTAGATTGTTGACATTTGTTGGACCTTGCTGTTGATTACCACCACTACTTTGTGGTGGAGGTGTTTGGCCAGGACTCGGTACTGTGCTGTAATTACTACCAGGTGGTGGCCCAGTATTAGTGATGCTTCCAGCTGCGCTTGTTGACTGTTGTGTATTTTGTGACTGTTGTCCAGGATACCCAGATGCTGTGCCACCACTTTGTTGATATGAATATGGTGACTGAGCGCTATTTTGTGGTACATAATTTCCTGGTGGTGTATTACATGTTCCAGTTTGACCATATTGATTGGACACGTAACCAGCATAACCAATTGTCGGTGGTCCTCCAGATGCATTTTGCAGTGGTCCGTATTGATTGGTTACAACAGATTGTGGAGGGCCAGGCGGTGGCGCTTGACCTCCACCATTAGGCGGTGTGGGATACATTTGTGTTGGTGGCGTTTGTTGTCCCGCTGCCCCCTGTTGGTTATTTGGGGGTTGTGTATATGCTCCAACTGGTGGTGCTTGTTGCCCACTAACTGTATTCTGTTGATACGTAGAGTGTACACTTTGTGGGCTGCTAGCAGAAGACGTTGGTGGCATGCCTGAATGATGGTAACCGGACTGAGTGTTTGGCGGTGGTGGTGGCCCGTATCCTTGATTTGGTGGCCCATATGGATAACTACTTTGTGGTTGGTAAGTTGGTTGTGCTTGTGGTGGATATCCAGGATAATGGCTATGTTGCTGCTGTTGATAACTTACACGATATTGGGATTGAGACATCGACCCTGGACTTTGTTGAGTCTGCTGTTGTTGATTGGGTTGCTGTTGTTGATTTGATTGATTTTGACCAGTTTGCAATGGCCCATTATTAGAACGTTGGTGATCTATATGAATTAAATTTAATTTTCTAAAATAAAACCAAGATGTAGAATAATATACGTACTAGAAGAAACACTTGATACTGCTTGAGTTTGACCACCTGAATGAGAATTGGATAGCGATTGAACATTTGTTCGGTATGGGCTTTGGTGCTGTGGCTGTTGAAGTCCTACAGTTTGGTTGACTTGTGTCGCTTGTTGAACTTGACCAGCTTGGGATTGGGCATTGAGTGGCATACCTGGATGCGTAGTGTTTTGTTGGCCGACATACGGTGGCAGCTGCACGTTACTAACACCGCCTACGTCACCATGCTGCATAGGCGGCAAACTACCCATTTGTGACTGTACAACACTAGCAGGCGGAGCACCTGTTTGCTGTTGCTGTGGTGTCGTGGGTGGACCAGTCATCATAGCATGCGGCGACTGCTGTGCGTTTTGCTGCATTGCTTGTGATTGCAATATGTGAGGTGGCTACTCGAATTACAAATACACACACATTTTGAATATAGGAAAACTTTAAATCCATATATTGAATTAAATGTGACTTACCGGCAATATTTGTGATATATTCATTGTTGGATCCGCCAATTGTGCCAAGTACACAAGGTTTCTATGCAACGCAGCATGATAGGTCATACATTCTTGTGACTTTCCCATACTTTGAAAATCTTGAATTGTTTGAATAAGTCCACAATTTTCGTCTAACATTTTTTGTACTTGTGCAGCATTAATTGGTGATGTAACACCACCACGTTGCACAGATGAATTTGAACCGCTAGCTGCACTCAAAAGACTTCCTGTACCTATTATTGCACCAGGCGGACCTGTGCCTATAGGCGATCCACGCTGCATTGAGGTCAAAGATACACCTATCGGTCCACTTGCCTGAACTACACCAGGAGGACCCCCGAGCAAACTAACCGTATTTGTCCCAACAGCTTGTTGCTGCATTACCACCGAGTTTGGAGGCGGCTGGGGTGGTGGTAACTGCACAGAACCTGGTGGTCCTAGGGGCGCCTGCTGTTGAGGCGGTTGCGGCGAATAAACTGCAGACATTTTACTGGCTGCAGCCTTCTTCTTCCGCTTGGGAGTTTTCTCCTGCTTTTCCACAATTTTAGCGGTTATTAAGTAACAGTTATGAACAAATAACAAAAACTATGAAGAAGCACTTCACGCTCAATTTTTTTTACGTAGTGTATGTTGTCGTCGTTGTTCAATGCTTAAGAACAGATAAATATAAATGACTATTTAGCTTGATCTCTGCGATTCAGTTCTTATATTAATCCTTAATGAAACACACTTTACATTTTAAATATTTAAAACTGAAAACCAAAAATTACACAAACCGATTTCACTATTTCTTGAATTTCGACGCCAATATGAGAAATCAAATTTGAAGTTGGCTGTGGCAGTGTTGTAAACTAACGGAACGATCTCTTATGAGACAATGCGTTGTAAAGGCACAATTACACCGCATGAAAATTTTGTCACTCCCCAGTGCAAACCTACCTTATAACCAACATATGAGCTTGAAATACATAAATGGATTCACAGATAAGCTGCAATGGCGCGTTTGTCGTCATATAGTGTATTCAGACAGGAGCTACATCACTCGAATGCTGCATTGAATGCCACATTCGTCAACAACAACAAAAGGGAAAATGACATAATTTTGTCTTTGTTGTAGTAGAAAATGTAATGATAATAGCCATTTCACACTGAGCATTCAATTCAGCATTCACAAAAAGTGTTCACATTGCATTTTGCATTTTCGGAACAGTTGCTGTTTGTGAAACTGGTCACTCTACCAGTGCTGGTTAATTGTTGCCTTTTTTAAGGTCATTTTCGATTTTCTTTCTCTTTTTTTGTTGCGCGCTATTCATTGTATAAAACAATTTAAAAAAAATTTTATATTTTAATTTTTTTTTTGAAAATATTAATAAAATAAGTTGCAGGAATAAAAAAGGAAGCTGCAAGAATTATTTGCATACAATGCAAATAATTTTACGGTCGTAAAATTTTACAACAATTTCGTAATTTTCCTTGTTGTTGTTATTGAATTAGACCACCTTCAATGCCGCATCAGAGCTAAACAACGCAAATTCTCTATCTGAAGACAGCAATAAACTTCACAAACGACTTCGAACTACACAAACGTATGTATTTTTATTATTATGTAATAAATTGAGATGGAAACATTTTTTAATTAGATAGGAAACTCTGCCATCAAATTACACACAACTACTCCAAAAAAATTGCCATTTCCGAAATCAGTTTTTTGTTATTCACCATGCGATCAAACAGTTCTTTTGGTTCACAAACCGGTTTTTTTTTCTAACGCCAGTTATTTTCCCTTTTACCAATACTGTTTTCTGTTGAAATCGGAGTTGATCAACATTTGACATTCTAGCTTTCGCGACGAAGCTAAGTAGTTTGCTTCATACGATTCTATACATTTTAACTTTTGTGTTTCGCTGCACGAAAGCACCAAAAGTCGATTTGCAAGATAACGTCGCTTATGAACTTTCAGCTTGATTTCGTTGCTATTTGGTCGGTGTATTTGTGAGTAAAATTCTGAGTTCTACAGAACAGTAGAACTCTTCGACAACAGCAATAGAGAAAATTAATGAAATTTGTTGTTGTAGTAGTATTGAGAACTCTTGAGTTCGGCTTGTACTCAGCCAGAACTCAGTTTTAAAGCTGGTCACTTTGCGGCAGTGCTGCCAAGTTTTTGGTCATTCTCGACATTAAACAGCTGATCATGCAGAAAACAATTGTAAATAAATTTTAAATTGTAAAACTTTCTTCAAAATTTTAATAAAATTAGTGGTAGAAATGAAAACGAGAGCTGCAGGAATGGTTTGCATACACTGCGAATTGTTCTTAATCATGATTTTTCAGAAAAATTTACATTTTATTTTCTCGCAATTCAACGAACTCTTGTTTTGCATATAAAAATAAAAAGCAAAATATAGCTGTTCAGAACTTTCATAACTTGCTGTGGTCACCAAATCAGAACACACAATATTTCACTCACTGTGGAAACGCTATTAGCCACCTTAAATCGGCCCATACATGTACAATATTATTGCTCAATAGATGAGTTTGCAAAATAGAATTCATCGCTAGTAGGTGAGATTGAAAGTTTTAGAATATTCTATGGAAATTTTCATAAAAAGACATTTAGTGCAAAAACAGCGTACAGTGTCAAAGACTATATATACCATAGACTGGACCAAAGACTGTTCACTTATATAAACTGGACAGTTCGAAGAAGAATGATGCCGTTCTCAATTTTCTCTTTCGAATAGTTTGTATGTGTTTCCAACAACAATGCGTTCTTATTGGCATGATTCTTCTTCGAACTGTCCAGTCTACTATGTATAAGTTCATAGTCTTTGACAGTGTTTAGTCAATTATTGTGTCATACTTCGCCTGTTACTATTCATCAGACTAGTGGTCTGAAACTATCGATAGTTTTCGATAGTCTTTTAAACTCACAATTTGGCTATATATTGCGCTTGGCACATTTGTATTTTTATTTATTTATTTATAAAGAACTAAGATTATAATTATAAATTATAATTTAGTTATTAACAACTTGAGCAATAGCTACAATGGTCTTAAGCTCAGGGAGAGAGTTAGGAAGGACGACGTCGAAGTACACAAACGACTTGATAGTTATTGACTTCAGTAAAAAAAAAACAGCTGCAGTTTTCTTCAATAATTACTTTCCTAAATTTTCAAATTCACAGCTGGTTTTTGTTTACTGAAGTCAATAACGTTGAAGTCGTTTGTGTAGTTTGAAGCAGCATTGCTTTGTTTGTGGACATTAAATATCAAACTTTTTGCTAATATATACGACTGCATTACTCAATTTATTGCATTGCCAATCAATCTCATCCAAAAATAAATAATGAATTTATTGTACGTCTCCTCCGGCAAATTCGGAAAGCATTCATGTGTGAAAAAAAAAAATTCTGAGTCTTGTCATAGCTTATAAACTTAACGTTAATCGATATATGATTGATTTATAGCGTATTCATACTGAGCCATGATTCGACGCTAATTCGAATCATTATCGACAACAACCACAAGGAAAAGTGACGTCATTCAGAGGTTGTTGTTGAAGAACGTGATCAGAATCATCGTCGAATCAAGATGTGATTAGCCTGCGATTCTGATCAGAACTGAGCAATTTCTGACAGTGTGCATAGTTTTTGGTCATTTCCGGTTAGAAATTGCTATTGTCGACAATCATCTTAATTTTTTTTTTTAACCATTTCCGCATTTGTTTTGTCATTCTCGACTTCAATCATAGCTGATTAACCGACCTATTCTCGTTGTCTGTAAACTTTAGTTTATGCAGGTTTGCCAACTTAAAAGAAAATGAAAATATGTTGAAAATATGAAATATTTTATAAAAAAGAAATACCATTCGAAAATGGAAGCAGGTGTTTTTTAGGGATTCTCCGAGTAATTCTGACTTTTTTAAAATTTTTTCCCCCAAGTTGACAAGCCTGATTTTATCTTATATGTATTTGCGAATGTATGCAATTGATGGCACAATATTTTTGAAAATCTGTAATTTTTTACAAAAATATTTTCCGACATTGAAATTGGATCACTATTATCGCGCAATCATTTTAACACATTTCCTCTTTGCATAGTTTTCATTATATTTTAAAATTTCCGCGAGAAATCAACAAATCGAAAGATTACCCATTTTACAGAGCGATAACAGTGCACACAAATTAACATTTTTTTTCACAAACAAATTAACACCTCATCAGCAAATGATGATAAATTGTTGGCGTAAGAGCTTTCCTTGTCACCGCAAAAAAACATTAACAGCGAGTTATTTGTATGTTAGACGTTAACAGACATACAATTTTTTTGTCATCGCCTTTAGAATAGGTCGGTAATTGAGAGATTGAACTGTTGAGGAGAGCAGACGTGTTTTGAAAAGTGATCGCTATAGATGAAAGTTTCAAATCAAATAGTAACAGCAATTTAACAAAAACAACCACAAAGTCATCACCAAAAGTAACAACAACACCAAAATTTCAAAGAAAATATTTAACAGCAATTTAACAAAAACAACCACAAAGACATCACCGAAAGTATCAGCAGCAGCAAAGAGCGCAGCAATAACAGCTGTAAAAGTGTTGATCAAGAAAGTATTGAAACAAAAATAAGTGCCTGTAGTTGTCAACCTGGTACTCCCTGTTAATTCGATTGTTTGTTTGTACGGTTGTGCTCGTATATACGTGTTGTTATTGCTGATTAATAAAAGTCACCACCACTAAACATAATTGGTCCTGAGTTTGTAGAAAAGGACAGCGACACAAATAAGCAGTTGATCATTAATAGTTACTTAATTCTTACTAGTCTGAAACTTTATTATGCAAAGTACACCTACAAGTGGCATTGTTGGTAATGCAGAAAAAAGGAGGGTGGCTGAAACTTCGCCAGATTTGTCACTTCATGACATAATGGCGGTAATCCAAAATGTGGAGCAAAACGTTGTGAAAAAGCTGAAGAAGGAAGTAGAGATGTTGGCTACAAAGGAGGACATTAAGGCATTGAATCAATCGTTGGAAGTACACTTCCAAGAAGTGAAGACAGAGAACGAAATGTTAAAAAGAGAAATAATGGATTTAAAACAAAGTAGAGAAGATGACAGGAAGGAGTTATACAGAATGGTCAACAAACATAAAGACAAGAATGTGATCATCAAAGGACTCTCTAAGGACTGTTCGCCTAAGTCAGAAGTTGAGAAACAGGGAGACTCTTAAGCTACAACATGTTAAAGTGCGGGGGTGAGGCGGTTATTTGTGAAAAATGACAAAATGGGAGTTCTTGCAGAATTAGAATCCTCTGAAATGGCAGATGACATCATAAAAAATACAAGAAAGCTTGCAGAATTTTCAATTTTTATAGAAAGGGACCTTAACTCGGAGAGACAACAAAACAAAACAGTACTGTTGCAGTTTAAAAGAGACCTTTTGCTACTGAACAAGCGCCATAAGATAATGATAAGGAATGACAGTATCAGCATTGGTGGAAAATGGATGGCGTTCAATACCAAAAAAGTAATGATGTGTGAAGGCCAGCCAGCTATTAAAACGTGTGAAGAGCTGTATGGTGCGGAGTTGATGTCGGATGTTATTTTATATAGTCACCTACTAAGTCAAATTCAAAAAACATGTAAATGAAATTTGTAATATTAGAGTTAGTGATATGTTAGTTAGTAAAAACAGTGAAAGTGATAACAAAATAGCGTTAAAAGTCCTATCTTCCAATATACATGGCCTGGGGAATAAAGTAATGTATAATGAATTCTTTAAATATGTACGAACTTTTGAAATTTTTGTTTTGTTAGAAACGCACGTTGAATCTGAACATTTTGAGAAATATTTAAATTATTTAATGATTTTAATGTTTATTTGGCACATTAGACATTTTAAGGTATGGGTTTGATTTCAAGGTGGATGAAAAAGTGTTGTCTGATCTTAGGAAAATGTCCCATATTAAAAAGAATTCGTTATAGATACTTTAGTAAATATGTTTTAGGTCACGAAGAAATATTTGCATTGGTGGAAGGAAAAATTTAGTTTTGTTTATCACTGGAGCTTGAAGTTATAGGAAATTATTTTTAAGTGAATTTTGTCAATTTTTTTATGGTCTTTTAATATGTAAATAATAAAGGTTAGGGTTTTTTTAGTTATATTGTAAATATAGTCTATTTTTCCGACTAACGACCATGGAATCAAAGTCGTATGTTCTTTATTTGTTTAAATAATTTCGTATAATATGAATTGTAAATTGTTGAAATCAATAAAGAATAATAATAATAATAGGTCGGTAAATCTGATCATTGCACAAAACAGTTTGAAGTTAATTTTAAATTGTATTTGTTTTTATATTTTAATAAAATAAGTAGCAGGAATGAAAAAAGAATCTATAAGAATTAATTGCATACACTGCGAATTGTTCTTAATATTGTGATTTTCGCACAATTCCCATTTTAATTTCTCAGTTACCAACAACGTTCCATCTGTATGTAAGTTAAGAACACTAAATTCATAAATGTTTTCCATAATTATTCCCACATTATTTGGCTGACACTATGTCTGCAAACTCGATCCGTCGGTCACTTGCATTTTATCTTGACCATCAGCGCTACACGCGCAAATCCTTTCCGCTGACAGGGCACATTCTGTCAAGTACCCTGGCATCGGCGAGGTTTTTCTTAGGTAAAAGAGAATTAATTTTTTCAGTTTTTATCAGAACTCGAAGAAAAGCGCATCGCGCTGGAATTAAATACAAGCAATTAGCATGTAATAAAAAGGAAACAACATATTGTCAAATAATAATTAAAGGTAGCCATCGACACGTCAAATACTTCATCAAATAGTGAGTGGAACATTTTTGACGTGTTGATGGGGGTGATTTGACGCTTGATCAAAAACTTTTTGATTTTTCATCAAATGAGTTGCTCTCATTTTTGCGTTTTTAGAGCCATTTGATGTGTGGCGATATCATGTCATAAATGTGACGGACAAAAGGAAATAAAAGCAATTTGGAAAAAGAACAAAAACAAAAAAAACAGTTTTTTATTTTGGTAGTTTTCGAAGAAATATTATTTCAATATTTTATTATTGTTTGTTTTGTTTGTGATTTTGTTTTTGTATTTGTTATATCCAAAGGAAGCAAAGAAAAAATGATAAAATGGTAACTTTTATTGAAGTGTACAAAAAGCATTGCCTTTATTATGGAAGGTTAATAGCAAGGAGTACAGTGACCGAATTAAGAAAAAAGTTAATTCAAGCTCTTTCAATAGGACAGTCTGGCCTAAAACCGATCTTTTCTTATACCACTCCTTGGACCACCTTTTTTTGTTTCGCTCACTCCTCCTCTTCTTTCTTTTGATTAATATTGCAAGCAGTATTGCCTCCGCAGAATCACTATCTGAACTCGTTGCTGGTTATTTTTTAACTTTCTATTCTATTCTGATATTTCTTTCATTTACATATAAATCAAAAATAAGTATAAAAATAACATAAAATAAACAAATACACATATGCACTCACTTATGTATATGTTTTATTGTTTCTGCCGCGCACATTCGCTATGTGTGCGCAGTCATTGCTGCTTCAAAGAGAACTAAAAATTAAAACTAATCCATTTGAAGAACAAAATTTGATATAGTTGATGGGCAACGCATCAAAAATAAAGAACAACGTTTTGATGAAGTATTTGACGTGTCGATAGCTACCTTAAAATAAAGAAATATAATAATTAAATCATATTATTTTTTTCAAATATTAAATTGAGATTGTTTAATTGGCGTCCAACGTGGGTCGCGGTCAATAAACTTCGTGGTCGAAATATGTTATAGTTGGCTCCTTAGTAGTAGTCCTTAAATTCTGAGTACAAAACGGGGGGTTGTGAACCCAGCCACTATAATCGGTAGTGTTAAGAAAATAAAATAAAATAAGAAAAAAATAAATTTATGAAATAAACAAAATGAACTGTGTAATAATAAGATTTTAAATTTTTTTTTTTTAAACGAACGATTCATATAGTGTATTGAAAGTGAACAAATAATAAAAAATAAATCCCAAAACTTTTTAACAAATAATAAAAGTAAAAGTTATTCACAAATAATAAACTTTTTTTTTCGACCTTTAATTTATTTATTGAGTCACTTTGTACACATAGCCTTACAATAATGTAGAAATTGTAAAATTATGGATTGTTTAATTTACAAGTTCCATTATAGTGGCTTTACAGTGAGCTAAGATTCGAATCTATCAAGATGCGATAATGATTCGAGTTTCATTTGACAACAACAACAGGGAAAATGACAAAAATGAGGGGCTGTTGTTGTACAGTGATTCGATTGAGAGATGCTTATCTCAAATAGATACGCTAAGATTCGGTTTTTTTCAATGGCCATTCTTAACAGGGCTGGGAAATTTTCCTATGTAGTTTGGCAGCATTTTCATAATTTCGTCGTTTTTTGTGATTGTCATGTGTCTTCTTCTTCATTTTTTTTGCACGCCGCGCATAAAACAGCTGATCGTTGCACAAAACAATTTGAAGAAAATTTTAAATTGTAATTTTTAATAAAATAAGTAGCAGTAATGTAAAAGGAAGCTGCAAGAATTATTTGCATACACTCCAAATTGTTCTCAATCATATATTTTTCACAAAATGTCCATTTTAATTATCACAATTAGCCACAACGTTCCATTTGTATGTATAATCAAAACAAAAAACAGCTGTTCGTGATACTAAAATACCTCTGTAAACCACAAAACCGAATATACGATATACGATGATACGAGCCACTGTAAAGCCACTATTAGTGGTGAGCTAAAGAAACTACAGTGTTGCGTGGTCCTATCAGGTTCATGGGGCAGGCAAGTCATTTCGACGTAAAGGTGGAGATACACAAACGACGTTTTCTTGCAAACCAGCTTTTGCTCCGTTCGTGCGTCAAAAAAAAAGTTGAAATGTATGAAATCGTATGGACCGAGTTACATAGCTTGCTCGCTAACGCAGCAACTCCAAAAGTCGAACAACTTCAACAGAAAACAGTATTGGTGAATGGAAAAAGAACTGGTTTGTGAACAAGAAAACAGCTATTTGTGAACCAAAAGAACTGCTTGATTGCGTGGTGAATGACAAAAAAATGAATTGGTAAATGGCAATTTCTTTGCAGTATTATAGTGGCCTTACAGTGGCTCGTATCACGAAGATTCGGTTTTGTGGTTTACAGTGGTGTTTTAGTATCACGAACAGCTGTTGTTTGTTTTGATTATATATACAAATGGAACGTTGTGGCTGATTGTAATAATTAAAATGGACATTTTGTGAAAAATATATGATTGAAAACAATTTGGAGTGTATGCAAATAATTCTTGCAGCTTCCTTTTTCTTTACTCCTACTTATTTTATTAATATTTAAAAAAAAAATTACAATTTAAAATTTTCTTCAAATTGTTTTGTGCAATGATCAGCTGTTTTATGTGCGGCGCGCAAAAAAACGAAGAAGAAGACACATGACAGTCACAAAAAACGACGAAATTATGAAAATGCTGCCAACCTACATGGAAGAATTTCCCAGCCCTATTAAGACTGACCATTCAAAAAAACCGAATCTTTGCGAATCTATTTGAGATTAGAATCTCACAATCGAATCTCTCTACAACAACAACCCCTAATTTTTGTCATTTTCCCTGTTGTTGTTGTCAAATGAGACTCGAATCATTGTCGCATCTTCATAGATTCGAATCTTCGCTCACTGTAAAGCCACTATTAATGTTAAATTTGATGGCAGACTTTCCTATCTATTTAAAAAGTTATTCCAATTCAATTTATTACATGATAATTAAAATACATACTTCCTCTTTTTAATAATTCAACTTTTAATACAGTTTTCTTCAATAATTACTTTCTAAAATTTGCAAATTCACAGCTGGTTTTTGTTTACTGAAGTCAATATGGTTGAAGTCGTTTGTGTACGTTGACGTCGTCTGTGTAGTTTGATGCTGCATGCTGCGTTTGTCGACAATGCAGCTTATCGTTGAAGTCGTTTGTGTATTTCCATTTTAAGCGCGTGTGGCTGTTCGTTTGAGAGAGTGTACGAGCTAGTGGATTAGGATGTTGCGAGAGTTTGAGTTGATATTTCTGCTTGAGTTGAGCCAGTTCAGTTTTAATTAGTGGGACGTTAAGGTTCTTGTGGATGTTCGCATTAGAGGTCTGCATGAAGGCAAAAAAACGAAGTTCGAATTAACAATGCTCAAAATAAACTGAGTGAAATAGAATGCGATGCCGATTGAATTCGAGTGAATTTGTGCGGTCACGTAAGATTCAGTCGCTCTATATTTATACAAAGAGACACGAATTGAATGAGGTAGAATGAGAGGTTGTTTTCGAATTAATTCGAATGCATTCACTTTTCTGCAAAAGAATAAGGGTTATTTTTGTTTTGCTGTGCATAACAAAAAAAAAAAAGAAAGAAAACAACAAAAAGCAATGGAAACGTTTGTTCAAAACACACAACCACTTACAGACTCGTCGGCGTCTTTTGCTGCGCTCATTATCTTGTACGACTGCGGCGCTTCACTCAAAACAAACGAAATGAATTCATTCATTTTAATTCGAATGTCTCGGCTGTGCCGACGTATTTATTTCGTTTTGCACGCTGTTTCATTCTAACTCATTTCACAGAATGCAGACAGCTTTCGAACTCAAAACACAGTCACATTCATCTTCATTCAATTCGTGTCTCGCTCTCAGTCAATTCAATTCGAGTTCATTCTATTGGACTTCAGTTGTGAGCGAAGCCACGCAGCTGTCTAGTTCGCATTCGATATATACCAGGGAGCACTTGTTAAAAAGCGAAGTATTTTCGATTGAGCTCTTTGAATGACTTCAACATTACTTGGGCTAGCGTTCCTCCAAAGCTGGGAACCGTAAATCTAGATTGGCTTTATTATATAGTAGCATCTTTAGATCGAGGCTTAGACCAGATCTTGGGCTTAAGAGCCAGTGGAGGGATTGGTCTTTTAATTTCATGCTGATTTTTTTGGCTTCTATATGTTTCCGCCAGGTGAGTCGTCTGTCCAAATGAACTCCTAGGTAGGTGACTTCAGTAGCATGTGGAACAGTGATGTTGTTAAAGATGATAGACGGACAGTCACTCTTATTTAGGGTGAATGTCACATGCTTACATTTATCCGGATTGACTTTTATACGCCAATTGCCCAGCCAGACTGATACAAGTTGCAGGTGATCGGATAGCTCTTTCGATCCTTTTTTGGGGCAGCGTGACCGACTGGTGATTGCAGTGTCATCTGCAAAGGTTGATGTCATGAGACGGGGATTTGTAGGGATGTCAGCGGTGAATAGTACGTATAAGAGCGGACCAAGAACACTGCCTTGTGGAACGCCAGCGTTTATGTGCTGCTCATTAGAGGTGAAATTTTTGCATCTTACCTCGAATAGCCTTTTGGTTAGATATGACTAGCAGTTTGTGTGAGTTCTGTGGCAGCAGGTTTTTTATTTTGTAAATGAGACCATCATGCCATACTCGGTCGAATGCTTGAGCAACGTCAATGAATATAGCTGAACAGTATTCTCGGTGTTCAAAAGCAGTTCTGATTTCAGTAGTGACACGGTTTACTTGCTCGATTGTACTGTTGTTTGATCGAAACCCGAATTGATGTGTGGGGATGATGTTGTTTGCGTTTATGTGTGGTGTGAGCTTCTTGGTAAACATTTTTTCAAATACTTTTGATAGCACCGGGAGCAAACTTATGGGCCATTGATTTGTCTTTACCCATTTTAGGAATCATAATTACTACGGACTTCTTCCATAGTGTTGGAAAGTAACCCACTTTCAGTATTGCATTGAAGACCATTGCAAGGAATGATATTGCACAGTTTGGTAGTTCAATAATCATCTTTGGTGTGATGAGGTCTTACCCAGGTGTTTTCTTTGGAATTAGCTCCTTGTAAATTGCCGTTCTTAACTCATGTGCACTAGTTTTAAGTATGCTGCTATTAGGAAACTGAGCACATGGCTGCTGGGTAAGCTGAAATCCGTTTCTAGGCAAGTTTGGTTGGAAGACGGATTTGAGATGGTTAGCAAAAGTGGATCGCGCCCAGTTTCCGTTTTGATCCCGAATGGGGTAGTCCGCTGCAATTGGTGGATTCATGCGGTATTGTGCTCTCCAAATCGAGAACTTGCCACTCGTTGGCGAAAGGTTCTCAATGTAGTGCCTTTGGATTTTACGATCCTCAGTCTTGAGAGCACTGCTTAAATATTTTTTAGCAGTTTTTAGTCTTTGTAATGATGCTGGAGATCGCTTGACCTGCCATTCGAGTCTTAGCCGGCAAATTTCTAAGACTAGGCGTTCAATTTCCGCGGTAGTTAAAACAACAGTTTTCTTTGGGCCAGATTGTACAATCGGTATCGTGGCAACAGCAGCGCTCGCAATGGTTATGTTGATATGTTTCAGTGAGCTGTCAATGTCAGTTCCGGCATCAAGTTTTGGCCTCACACATATGTGATAGCTGATGTATTTTTCATATCTGAGCCAATCAGTTTCACATGAGGTAAGCATGAAAGAGTGATCACTTATTGCGGGACGCTCCAGTAAGTGAAATGTAACTGATATAACTCGGCATGGGTTTCCGTTGAAATTACACTACGAGAAATGTTGCGAGTCGATTAGGTCTGGAATTTTACTTGGATCAGCTGGCCAATATGTAGGCCTGCCCAGAGAAGCAACATTGAGTTTGTTGCTTTGGATCATTCTTGTGTTGTAGAGCTGTTTTCCTTTAGGATTTACAAGTCGATAGCCCCAGTGGGGGTGCTTCGCATTATAGTCACCTGCTGCCAGAAATTTGGACCCTAGAAGCATGATTCGGAAATGGAAAATCTGGGTGGACAATAGACGGATGAAAGCGTCAAGTTACCATTTGAAGTTTCAATGACAATCGACGTAGCCTGCATATAATTCCGCGAGTATGATATCGACTTATAGTGTTTTATTCGCTTTCTAATAAGTATACCCGTTCCGCCATGTGATTTGCCATCAGGGTGGTTTGTGGCGTAGAAAGAGTAGCCTGGTATCTCGAATTTATATCTGTTTGTAAGGTGCGTTTCCGAGAGTAATAAAACATCAGTTTCTGTCTCGGATAGGTATTTTATGAGCTCAAGCTTATGTTTCGATACGCCATTTGCGTTTCCGGAGGTTATTTTGAACGAGGACATTTTAAGTACGGAGTTTTTGTAAGATTAGATTTTGCGTTTTTAGTATCTCTTGAAACATGTTTTGCATCATTGCCGTAGTCTGAGACATAAATTGTATGAAACTGGCAATAATATTTTCAATAGAGCTATGTGGTGTGAGTGGTGTAGTTTTTTAAGGTATAGAATGCTGAGTAAGCTCATTTTGCGATAGTTGAAGTGTACTCTTGGCATTGTTAGTTACTTTCTCTGGCTCTGTGGTGGGTATTTGTTGCGATCCGGATGCGGATGCGTATGTAATGGTGGGAGTGGTAATTTGCAATGTGCGTGGGTCTTTCATCGTGGGTTGTGTGATAGGCTCGGGTCGGCTACGAGTAGTTGATTTGCGCTGGTTCATTCGATTTTTCAGTTCTTTAAAAACTGGATAGCCTCTATAGTTCGCAGTGTGATTACCCCAGCAGTTGCTGCATATTTTTTGACGTTGTGTCCGTTTTATTCATAGTGCAGCTTGTGGACTCGTGGAGGTCACAACATGATACACAGACAGAAGGTAGTGTGGCCGAATTCCTGAAAGTTTGTGCACTGCAGAGGGTCTGTGCGTTTGTGAGGTTCCTCTGCAGTCTATCAGCCGTTTACTGCTCTTAAGTTGGTAGGTATAATAATTTTTGTTGGCATCAGTGAGGAATTTCGAAACTAGCTTGTAATTATTCTCAGTGTATTTTTGTAATTTAGTTTCATATACTTTGCCTTTGGTTAACGGGACAATGTGAAAGTTGTTGTTGCCGATAAGTTGCGCCGTTTGAACTGGATATGTGAGCTGCTTTTCTCTGGACTGTGTTAAAGATAGGAGCCAAAGTCGATGCGGTGACCAATGAGGACATTGAATGCGTAGTTGTTGTTGTTGCTATTGATGTAAACGTTGTAGTAGCGGTTGTTGATGTTGTTGTGAGTGGAAGTGAAGAAAGCATCATCATAGGTGATGTACACTGCGCACTCCATGAGGTGTTGTTGTTTGTGTTGTTGTCTGGGTGGAGCTTGGTTCTTCTGTCTGCAAGCGGATTGTGAAGTACTCGCAGTTGGAAAGCCTACGTCCTGACTCTGGAGCGATGGGTTCGCTCATTATTATTGCTGCAATCGAATAATTATTGTTGTTTAACTTATTTTATTTAGTTATTGAAATATTAGAATAATCCGCGCATGCGACGACGACGTTCAAATGTTTTATCAAATAATAATAAAAATAATAAACTAAATTTTATAAAATACCATGGATCAAAACAAAAGTGAATACAATAAGACAAAATAAAATATAAGAAACTAACTTATAAATCAGAACAAACAAACAAAGCAAAATTAAAAAAAAAAAAAAATAAATATAAATCCATCAAATAATCATCAAAAGCAGTGAGCAAAGAGTTTTACAGTCTCTGAAGTAATTACAAATGATAATTCGAAAAAAAAGCGGAAGGTGGAAATTATAACTTTTTTAAATATCAATTCAGCTTATTTTCAGCTTTTTTATTTTCTCTATATTTTACAAAAATTCATCCACTCTGCTAAGAAAATTGGTGAAATATCGATGATTTTGCCTTTGCAAGCTTTCTAACTTAGGGCTATAACGAAAAGTCATAATAAGAAAAAAACAAAATTATATATGAAAATGTACTTTACCGATTGTCGTATTTTTTTTTTTTTTTTTGTATACTTGTTTTTTGTAAAAATCCACCAGAAAAGTGGTTGATCAAATTATGCATTTAAAGCAGGGCTGTCCAGCCCGCGGCCCAAGTGGGTCCTGAATGCGGCCCAAAAACTTTCAAAGCGGCAATTTTTTTTTGTTGTGCCCGCCTCAGTTGCTTTTTTTCGCCGTCAAACAAATTTAATCCTGCGACCCAACTAATAGTGGATTTTTCCTATGTGGCCCAGGGTACTAAAAAGTTTGGACAGCCCTGATATAAAGCTTAGAGACACAAATTCGTGATCGAGTTGTCCAGTTTACACGTTTAATAGTCTGTGTCCAACCTGAGATACAGTACAGATAGTTAATTTATAAATAAAGAATATTACAAATTGTAAATGGTAGTTTTTTTTAGGAGATTTTTCCAGTAATTCTGACTAATTACAAATTTTCTTCTGAATCTCAGTTTTGATGATACATATCACTTCTAAAGTTGAATCACACACTTGAGAATTTTGTAAACTATCGTGATACCTAAAGAAATATTTAAACTTGGTGGGCATTAAAGACACTTACACCAATTCGAATGATGAGATTGATGAAATAGATCAAATAAGTGATCTAACTTAAAAAAAAAAAAAAATATGCCGAAGTTGTAATACTCTTCACGTCCCAGCTAGTGGTTCGAGTGTGTTGAAATTTATAAGGTTGGTGGCTATGGGTTAGACACTTATAGTGTTAAAATTTTAAGTAGATAGTACAAAAAACAAAAAAGTTTTTCTGATAGTTCTTATTATCATTTGGATCCCGGTTTGTATGGGGGATACAACTCCTAGTAGTCCGAGGGTCTTGAAATATGGGTCAGAGACTTATAGTGTCCAAATTTCAGTTGGATAAAGTAAAAAAAACAAATCGAATAAGAACTTGAATTTACAAACCCCCTGTTAAATTAAAGTTC
This sequence comes from Amiota mariae, assembly GCA_035041805.1. Lineage (NCBI taxonomy): Eukaryota > Metazoa > Arthropoda > Insecta > Diptera > Drosophilidae > Amiota > Amiota mariae. The sequence continues at coordinate 192,116 of JAWNKV010000239.1, forward strand.
TTATTAGAATTCCGTTCAAACATTGTTTAAGTTAAAAAACTCGCGGACAAAGCCAAATCCCAGGCCGTGGTGGACGAGTACGAGGAGTACATGTCCACTCACGTGAAACCTGTAAAGACACCAGTCAAGGTGACCAAGCGTAATCGGTCACAGGACGAGACCGTTACTAATGCAAGGTAGAGCAAAGTCGCCAAAACAACAACAAGCAAGGAAGGTCCCTCAACAAGTGCCAAGAGGCTTTTTAGCAACGTCGCTCGGGACGAGCTCACGGTGGCACTTATTGATGAAATCACAAATGGCGGTAAGAAGGCGTTGGAGAAATGGGGGGAGATTGAACCCAGTTTAACTGAGTTGGTGATAGAACACCTCCTTTTCGATCTGGGGTCTTCTCCACCTGGTTTCGACTCTTCTGAGGTTATCCGTGGCTGGCAGGGTGATCAAATGCGACGATCGACCGTCTCTGAATTTCCTGAGCAAATGCATTGCTACGATCAGCAATACTTGGGAGGGCTTAAGCTCATCCCAGCTCTGGATATTCCAAGGCGGTCGAGAGCTCGCATTTGATCACCCTGCCAGCCACGGATAACCTCAGAAGAGTCGAAACCAGGTGGAGAAGACCCCAGATCGGAAAGGAGGTGTTCTATCACCAACTCAGTTAAACTGGGTTCAATCTCCCCCCATTTCTTTGTCTCGATACCTGTTATGAAGCTAGAGCACGACAAAGTACTCCAGCTTCTGCAGCAGCAGAATCCCACCATGCCTATGAGTGACTGGGCTATCATAAAGGACGAGGGTCAGCAAAAGAGCAGTATGTCTCTGCTCCTCTCCATTAACGAAGATTCCGTTAAGGAGCTGGAGAAGAATGACCACAAATTGAGGTTTGTCGTAAGGTACGCCAAAGTTAAAATTTTCCGGTTAGAGGAGCCAGATGATTTGCAGGTTGCAAATAGGCTGATGGATGACCTGGTGCTTCAGGATGAAGTGACTAGCATACCAGTGAGACCTTCCGATGTTGAAAGATTAATCTTAAGCATTCCAAGAATGCCTCGGATAATCTTGCCATCTTCCTAGGCGAGGAAGATGTTGACATCTGCATCGTTCAAGAGCCCTGGGTCAGAGGCACTGACATTCTGGGGCTCAAAAACAAAAGATACAAACTACTTTACTAAGGTATGTGGCAAGTCCAGAACATGTATTTTAGTTAAAAATAATATCAATGCTTTCCTTTGTCCTCAATTCAGCACAGGTGATTTGACAGCGGTTATAATCGAAGTGTCTGAGGAGAAAGCCATGCTGGTAGCATCTGCTTACATGGCGTATAACAGGGAGGCACCACCGGATGAGGTGGTGCAGTTGACCGCCAGCGCAACAACCAAGAAGACTGCCCTACTCCTGGGATGCGATGCCAATTCACGCCACACGCTATGGGGAAGCACCGAGGACAATGAAAGGGATGAGTCGCTTTCTGATTTTGTTAGTAGTTCGAATTTGTTAGTTTGCAATAGAGGAACTAAACCTACCTTTACTTTACCTTGATGTAATTCTTTTGTCAGAAAATTTAGAGGTTGAAAATTGGAGGGTGTCCAATAAAAGATCTTTCTCTGATCATAGCTGGATACTCTACAATCTGAGTTTGAAGACAAAGGATATTGCCCCATTTAGAAACCCACGCAATATAAAATCGGATGTTTTTACGAGGGTAACTGAATCGAAACATAACTCTGTTAGGTGTTTTAATATTGGCTCCAGGGATGAAATTGAACGGAAGGTTAAACATCTTGAGGAAGCTTTTGGTAAAGCTTACAAGATATCCTGTCCAATTAGAAGGAGTCGAAAAATCTTCCCACAGTGGTGGAACGAGTATCTCTCTAAGCTCAGGGAGACGACTAGGAGGTCCTTCAACCAGTGTTATAAGGAACGGGTCGACCCCTCTTTCCTTAAAAAGGAAGATGGCACATGGACGGAATCTTCTGCTGAAACACTTGAGATACTACTTAAAACTCACTTCCCTGACTGCAAAGATGTGTCAACTGGTTCTGAAGTATCCGTACGGCTGCGGCAATCTTCTCAAGACCTTGACTCGATCTTTACAGATCAGAAGATTTTGGATTTCATTAATACTTTTTCGCCCTACAAATCGCCTGGTATAGACGGGGCTCTCCCGATAATGCTACAGAAGCTACAGGACAGGATTGTTAACCACATACCAATTAGCTGGAGAAGAGTCAAGGTAGTCTTTATACCTAAGGCAGGGAAGATTGGCCATGAATCCGCTAAAGATTTCAGGCCAATCAGCCTAACATCGTTCCTCTTGAAGACGATGGAAAGAATGTTGGAGCTCCATCTTCGATCTGCTATTGATAAATATCCCATCTCGACCTGCCAACATGTGTACCTCAAAGGTAGATCCACTGAAACGGCTCTACATGAGGTAGTCCTAACGGCAGAGAGAGCGATTCATTACAAACAATACTCGCTTGCAGTCTTCTTAGATATAGAGGGTGCTTTCAATAATGTAAGCACGAGTACTAGCCAGGATTGGCGTAGAAGAAGACATTGTAGAATGGATAGTAAATATGCTGAAATCTAAAAAAGTACGGTCAGAGCTAGGTAAATCGACTCTTACTAGATATGTCAGTAAAGGGACTCCACAAGGTGGGGTAATCTCTCCTCTGCTGTGGCTGTTAGTCATAGATAACATTTTATATGTATTGGAGAGGACGGGGGCAAAGGTAGTTGCGTATGCAGACGACGTTGTGATTATGGTATCAGAGCCGTTTCTTGACGTGATAAGCAACATCATGCAGGGAGCTCTGGGAAAACTGTTAAAGTGGGCCACAGGATGTGGACTAAACGTTAACCCGAGCAAAACGGAACTGATACTTTTCACAACGAAGACGAAAATACCGATTTTCCGCCTTCCCACTCTGAATGGACAACAGCTTCATATCTCGGATAAGGCCAAATACTTACGAGTTATGCTGGACGCAAAACTAAATTGGAAATCCAATATAGAGTTACGGGCAAAGAAAGCCTGTGTGGCCTTTTACTCTTGCAAAAGATTGTTTGGCAAGAGATGGGGTCTACACCCTTACATATCAGCAAGGTTAAATTTCCTACCAGAATGGAGTGGAAAGAAAACAGTTTTCTGAGTGTTTTTGACTTTCCAATCTTCACGGATGGTTCAAAGATGGAGTGTGGTGTAGGTGCAGGGGTATACTCACCACAATTAAACTTAGACCATTCCTTTCGACTACCTAACGAGGCCACGGTCTTTCAGGCATTCTGGCAATCAGAGAGGCATGTCGGCTGGCAGAACATAACGTACCGGAAGGTCGTAAGATAGCTATTTTCGTTGTTAGCCAGGCGGCTCTCAAAGCTTTGCAATCCAACGTTGTAAATTCCAAGTTTGTAAGGGAGTGCAGGTTGGCGATAAGCAAGCTAAGTCGTAAAGCAGATATCACTCTCTCATGGGTTCCCGGCCATAGAAACATTGAGGGAAATAATAAAGCTGACGAACTAGCTCGCTTTGGTGCATCTCTTGATTCATCGCTGGCGGAACAAGTTCCTATTTCACTGGCGGATGTCAAGAGGAGCAGGCTAACAACAGGTGGAAAGATCTCGAATCTTGCAGGGTGGCGCGTGCTACCTGGCCTAGGTACAACGAAAATATGTCTTTTAGACTAATCAACAGAAGTCGCAAAGATACCGCATGGCTCACCGCGGTTTTTACTGGTCACTGGTGTGTTGGAACACACGCGGAGAGACTGGGTATCCCCTACAGGAGCCTTTTTAGGAGTTGTGGTGACGTGGAGGAAGCTGAATCACTCACGCACTTTCTATGTAAATGCCCAGCATTGGCGAGGGCTAGGAACAAGTTCCTGGGCAATTACTTTTTAGGTAAACTCTCGGACTGTTCGGTCCGGGTGACCTTCTCAAATACCTAAACTCAACGGGATGGGTTTAGCTATACTGATTGCGTTCAGCGAGGAAGTGGTTCCAAAACGGCACATAAGTGCTAATTGTGGCTTGTAAATGGAGTATGCAAGTCAGCCACTGTAACCAACCAACCAGTGCGCGTTGGTCACGATCGAGATCCTTATATTTAGTGGTCAGCTAATACTGAACAATATCCAAATTTATTAAAATTTGCAAGAATATATTTCTCAGCGCCCTGCAGCAGCGTGTACAGCGAAAGACTTTTCGGAAGCAGGTCTCGTATACGAAGACAAGCGAAGCCGTTGGTTGCCTCTTAATGCAGAGAAATTGGTGTTCACACATCATAATTTACCTTTAGTACAGTACGAGTATTAATTTTGATTAAATAAAGCGCCTCTAAACGTCGTTTTTTTTTTTAAATCAGGTATCCGGCCGGATAGATTAAGGAAGAAGATCAGAAGTGAAGAAAGCAACACTAATAACTGTTAGAAAGCACTAACGTACGCACTCGAAAAGAGATATTCGGTGACTATATTTAGTATATTATGACTTGTCAATTATTGGAATCAATAAAGAATAATAATATAAATAAATTAATCTCTGTCAACAAGTCAAATTTCCTTATGTTGAAAATCCTTTTTTTGAGATATTGCCCATTTTTTTTTTTTTTGCTTTTGTTGTTACTTTTGGTGATGTCTTTGTGTTTGTTTTTGTTAAATTGCTGATACTATTTGATTTGAAACTTTCATCTATAGCGATCACTTTTCAAAACACGTCTGCTCACTTCAACTGTTCAATCTGGAGTCAAAGTCGTATGTTCTTTATTTGTTTAAATAATTTCGTATAATATGAATTGTAAATTGTTGAAATCAATAAAGAATAATAATAATAATAAATAATAATAATATTGCCCACTTTGTGTAAAGTGATTTCTGTTTGGTTTCATTTCATATTTCTAAGTTGCTACACAAAATATCTATAATATACTGTGAGAGAAAATACACGCGAATCGTAAACGCTCCACATTAACCTCGTTTTGTTGTTTTCTGGGTGAAAATAAAAATATTAAATCGGTAGTGTTGTGCTTTTAGTGGTGTACTTACCGGTTGATTGAGTTCGCGTTGAATAGTTGCGGTGTGCCCGGCTTTAGTGTATTTTTAAAGTAAATTTTCAACTTTACAAAAAGCCACCAAGAACCGTTCGATGTGATCAGTGCCTCTCTCTTGGTTGATTTTCAGACCGATCAGGTAAGATGAGTGGCTGAACCGACAGGTGAGGTATGTAAAGCTATTTCACTCAAGGTGAATCGGTGTAGTAAAAGAGAGCAACGATTGGCAGGGCTGGCAAGTAGTTCTTTTGAGGTGCAACATTTATCCGATATTATAACATAAATTTGAATAATATCAATAATTGAAAAAAAAAAATTGAAAAGCATTATACTTTTTATTATAATTTAAAATTATGGTATGGATAAGATCGCTATTTTTATATTTATTTATTTGAAATGGCATTGACAAAGAAACTGCAAGCTTAAAACAAAAATAAATGTAACAAATAACACTTAAAAGTAAGACATTGAAGATAACTTAAACACTGGTGGAATTTTCGTTGTTTCAAATGAACTCTGTAGTAAAAAAATTACAATAGATCACTTGATCTTGTGTTTAGTAATGATTCTGCTAGTACTTCTGTGTCAAGATGGACACCGAGGTCATTAAAAGTAGAGACTCGCTCGAGTTGGACGTTTTCAATCGTGTATGTAAACAAATGACGTTTACATCAATGATACGTCATGAACTTACAACTAAGATATAAGTAATTAGCAGAATACCAAGAATGTAAAGAATCGAGATCCTCTTAGAGTCTGAGATAGGAGGCACCATCATTAAATGAAATGCACAATTTTACATCATTACATGAGGACACGAGAATGTGAGATGAAGAAAGGGAGATCATTTACAAAAAGGTTCAACAATAATGGGTCTAGATGGCTCCCTTGAGGAGCTCCAGAAGTGACAAAGACTGGACCAGAAAGACTGAACTTAAATAACACTCGTTGAATTCTATTTTTCAAATAAGATGCAATCCAACAAAGAAGATGTTGTGGAAAACCTAAAAGGTCAAGTTTATGAACAAGCAGATCATGATTAACAGAATCAAACGCTTTACTGAAATCAGTGTAAATAACATCAGTTTGACGTTTATCCCTAAAACCAAGATTTACAAAAGATGTAAACTTAAGCAAGTTTGTAGTTGAAGAACGCTTTTGCATAAAGCTGTGTTGACACGGAGAAATAATTGTTTTACAAAAGTGATAAAAGGTTGAAGTGAGCATTTTTTCAAACAATTTTGGGATTGCAGAAAGTTTAGCAATATCCCTGTAATTTGATATGTCAGCTTTGTTACCTTTTTTGTGTAGGGGAATAATAAAGGATTCCTTCCAGATAAGAGGGAAGTGATAAATTGAAAAGTTTAGGTATTTTGTGCGGGCCGGGTGAGTAAGTGGATTTCAACTATTTTAAATTTGTAAGAAGACATTCCTCCCTAATTACAGGAGAAACAATGATGTTACAATGGGAAATGGGATATGGATACCGGTTTTGAATATAGGATTCAGAGGAATAAGTGGATTGAAAGAATTTTGCAAACAGATCTGCAATACCCAAATCAGTGTGGCCATGTTCATTAACTAGATACAATGATGAGGGAAATAAAGAAGATTTGCGTTTTGAGTTCACAAAGTTATAGAACTGCTTAGGGTCGCGTGAAAATTGCAGTCCACAACGTGTGAGATAGTTATTATAACAAAGGTTATTTAACGAAAGAAAATTATCCCGGGCCATACAAAAGTTAGCAAAAGCAATAGAAGAGCCAGAACTCTTAAATTTTTTATATAGCCTCGACTTAATGTTTTTCAGGTTAGAAAGTCTTCTTGTAAACCAAGGTGGTTTATATGATACTTTCGAAACAGCGTTATAGGGAACATAGGCATCAAATATATTGTGTATCACTTTATAGAAAATATTAATAGTAGTAGTCATATCACTGCAATTGTACAAAAAAGAAAAATCTATTCCGAGAAAGACTGCATTTAGTTAGGTAAGGTTCACTTTGTGAAAACAGAATCGACGCATGGAAGAAGATGTGGAGTCTGAAACAGGACGGGTTACAAAATGAGATATTTCCAATGTTGGATGGTAAGTATCCTCATGAATACTTAAAGGTTGGCATCTTGACACAGAAATACTAGCAGAATCATTACTAAGCACAAGATCAAGTGATCTATTGTATTGTAAATTTGAAACAAGGAAATTTCAAACAGTGTGTCCACGAAATCATGTTGTGCTGAAGGAACTAGATACTTCGAGATACCAAAAAGGGACCATGAAATGAATGGGAGATTAAAATCACCTACCACGATAAAAGGGTCACGGTCCCCAAGAATATTATTGACAGAGTTAATGGCTCTAGCATGACTCATATAAGTTTCCAAATTGAAATTAGGTGGAATATAAGAACACGATATATAAACAGATTCATGAGCAAAAATAACCTCACACAAATAAACTCAATGTTGGCTGAACAGTTTAGATCAAAAAATTCTGATCTTAGGTGAGAGACAACAGCGTCGAGTAAGGCGATCTATTCTACGAGTATATGTGATGAAATTTGAACAGAAGATTTCATTACTAAGAATACCAGAGTGAAGCCATGTCTCGGAAAACGCTATAACATCAGATTCAAAAGAGAAACTATCCCTATACAAATTATTAAGCTTGGACAATAGAGCTCCTAACATTTTGATATAGTATAGAGATATGATAAAGGCAGGAAGCTAGTTTTTTGGAGCCGAGCTTGGAGCCGAAGGTGGACTAGTGAGTACTGGAAGCATAACAGTACTAGGTTTATTCCTACTCTTAGTTTAAATTCATGAACAATCATATTTGGAGGCCAGAATTGCGCATTGCAAACTTCTTCGAATGATTCGGAAGGCACACTAATCTTGAACGACGAAATATCCCTAGGTTGTAAAAAATTGAATTTTTGCACACTAACCTTCACATTAGTCTTAGAAGCAATATACCTATTAATGTCATCACAGGTAGTATCATAAGAAAGTCTTGAAAGGCAAATATGTTTTAGAGGGGCCACTACCGACAAGATAGGTGGTGAATCCACACTCAAAGATGGCGATATGGGTAAAGGTTCTAAGGTTGCCGCAGGTGATATTGTTGAATGAGTGGCCTGGTTGGATTCGTCGGGTAAAGGTACAATTGTGGTAGGGGGTATACAACCATTGACAGCACCATTCCTCGAATTATCCACAATTGAGTTAGACGGGTGGGGAGCATCGAGTCTTGATGTTGAAAAATCAACCTGACGCTTAAAACAGGATGGGCAAGACCACTTCAAACTGCCTCAAACTGTTTTAGATCTGCTGATTATCTTGTCATGGTCACGGCCGTTAGGTCCCGCACACTTCAAGTGTGAAAAATTGTCGCAGAGCCAACAACGTACTGTGTGTTGAGAATCAACATCGAAAGTATTCTTATTTTTACATGAGCGATTACAACAAATCATATTTACGAAAAAAAAAAAAAAATAAAATTCCAAAAAAAAAAAAAAAATTCATGAAAAATTAATTTTATTAAAAATGCAGATACTAATAGTATATACACTGTAAGTGATAGCGCACAAAAAATCAAAAAAGCCCAAAGCAAAACGAAATGCTGCAGAAAGAAACATAAATCGCTACTGATCAGTGAGATTAATAACAGTTTTGTTTCGCGACAACAATGCTCACACATAATAACTTTGATACGGCAACGGCTGAAGTTCAGGAATATCTCAATCGATTTTCACACTGGTCAGAAAGGTGGAATATTGGTATAAACTGGGGTAAATCTGCCCATTGCTGTTTGACACTTAGACGAGGTATTTGTCCTACAGTTACGCTTAACAACACTGCCATCCCGCAAGTTGACCGTGTTAAATATTTAGGAATGACCCTTGATAAGCGTCTTACCAAACCAAAAAAAATTAGCGTGATTAATGCGACCTAACAGCTAACTAAGCCTGAGTAACAAAGTGTTGGTATACCGTACAATTGTTCGTCCCTCCTGGACACATGGTATACAACTCTGGGGCACTGCATGTGCAACGAGCATAAAAAAAGTTCAAACTTTTCTGAATAAAGCATTGCGTCGAAACACGAATGCTCCATGGTATGTTCGGAATTCTACAATTTATAACGACCTTCGGGTGCCTACAGTTATGAACGAAATTAATTTGCACAGCAGTCGTTACAATGACAGGCTGAATATTCACTCAAACCCACTTGCAGCGGTGCTTATGCACAAAGAGTTCTCAAGGAGAGTCAAAAGTCATCTCCATTGTGATCTTGTGACCAGATCTACATAGCCATAGCAGATAGTCCTCTTATAAGCTTATTAGAAAGCATAAACATGTAATGCAAAGGCTGTATGCCACTCATGTGCTGTCTAATATGTTTGACACAAATGTACCAAATTAGTTTTAGTAATGTTATACATACATACATGCCGTATTTATCATTTAAAAAAAAAAAAAAAAATGTTATATACAATAACAAATGTAAAAATTATGAAACATGCAAAAACAAATACAAAAATGTACTAATCACTCGAGAATATAATGAAAATACCTTAATTAGAAATTATTAAAACTTTTTAAAATTAATGCACAACTAACCCGAAAACACGATCAATTTAAAGTTATGCACAATAATATAAACAGTATTATTATTAACAAATTGAAGTAAAAACAAAAAAAAAAATCAGCCAAGTGTGAGTCGGACTCGCACACGGAGGGTTCCGCACTATCGTACAAGATTTTTTGTTTAAAATATTAAATTATGAGGATATTTAACAGCCTAAAAGTATACTACAATTACCGCTTAAAACTATACTACAAAAAAAAAATTGTTAAACAAAAGGTTAAATTAAAAAATAATGCTTCTAAAAATGTCTATTTTAGTATTTGTCGTGTGAATTACACACTCTGTGAAAATTTCAACTCTCTACCTTTTACGGTTCACGAGATAGAGCAGGAGACGGACGGACGGATGAATGGACGGACGGACATCGTAAGCTTAGTAATAGGGTCCCGTTACCTCCCTATGGGTACGGAACCCTACATCAGCGAGGATGAGGACATGGACCCAACTATTGTGTGCAGCAATGACTCCTCCTTGGTGCAAATACTCAGGCAGGTGCATAACGCACAGCCTTAGGATAAAGACATGACTAATGTCATTGAGAAGGGTGCCGTCATTGTAACAGACGTCCCAGACGGAGCCAGTGACCACAAGAAGCATGAATACTTTACCAGTGCGCAAAAATGATATTTTAAGAAATTAATACAAGGTGGTCTGGATGAAGCAAGAGCAAATGAGCGCGCAAAGTATGCTGATTTCAAGGCAACAAATTCTCCCTTGAAGTCTGATACTTCCACAAAATAATCAGCACCACCCACCACTCGTAACCCTATGGTAGCTCCTGCTACTTCAGCGAGGAGGGAGGATACTTGCCCATCCCCTGTTGCTGAGGTACCCATGACCTCCAAGGCAGCAGCACGTGCATCGGCATCGAAGAGAAATATCCAATGTGAAGGAAACGTATCGCTAACTACACCAAGGCGTCAAACAATCATCCAACCCACCAACCCAACCCCCCCCCCCCCCCAGCAATTCCAGAACCAAACTGATAGAAGGTTCTGGCCAGGTCCAGGGAGGACATCCACAAAAGACAATAGATAACATGGCCTTCAGGTGTATCCAGATTAACATTCATCACGCCAAGGCTGCTTCTGCTGTCTTAGAGAAATTGTTTTATCTAGGTCACCTGGATACTGCCCTTATCCAAGTGCCATATGTCGTTAAAGATCAGGTAAAGGGTATACCAGGTGAGCTATTTTACGATTCCTGCAATGTAGGCAAACCTGCAAACCAACTCGTCTCTTCGTGCTGATCAAGAAGATATTTATGGGGTCTCCGATGTCTCCTCCTGTGTGTTGCAAACTTCATGACAAACTTATAATACTATTTCCTGCGTGAAGAGTATAAAAATCCACATTTAGGAATAGTATTAGGGAAGAAGTGTTAGACATCCTCTTATGCTCTACCATTATTAAGAACTTCACGCCAAGCCATCGGCAACAAACAGTTAGAGTTCGATGGCTCTTCCTACTTAGCATGGACACAATTTTTGACAACTGGTCGTGAGTGCGGATTTTACCGGAGGAAGACGTTTATCGGCTCAATGAAGCGCTGAAAAGTGACGCTTACCAAAAGGTAGACATACTTCTAATGGTGGCAAAGGAACCAACGAGAATAATGGCAGTCTTGCATATATGGAGCCCCAGATTACATTCGAAGTGGTAGGAAAAGCGCAAGACATGGAATTTGTGAAAGAAATATCGGACTTTCACGAGTACAACTGCGCAATTCAGAACATCGCGTCAGCTCTGAAGTTAGTACAAAGCAAATTCATCGACACGCAGAATCTTCTCGCCATGCTAATTGAACGCTTAGACGAGAGCTTTCTGCGAGAGTGGGGAATGTTCTTGAACACCCGCAAGCTGAGAGCAGCGGAATGTAACTTCTCAACATTTGCCGAATGGGTGCAGCAACAATCTGGCTCATACCAAGACATTGGATTTAAAAAAAACGATCGACATCAACAGGGTGTCCAAAACCAGCAGCCAAACAAAAGAGACGGAAAACAAACAGTCAAAATAGACAGCACGCGATAATGCGAAGTGCAGGGTGTGTGACGAAGTTAAGCATCCGCTGGACAAATGTGTTAAATTTAACAAAGCCGACGTGAATAAAAGGTGGGACTTTTAATGGCTGTGCGCAAGAGTTCATCAGATCATCATTACTCAAGATGGTTCCAGTCACAGTACACAGTCCAAAAGAAACAAAGCAAATGGTCGCTTTCCTGGACGAAGGAATTACAACGACAATAATGGCTTTAAATGCAGCGCGCAAAGTTGGTCTCCGGGGAAAAAATGAACCGTTTTGTTTCGGCTGGACTGGCGGTATATCCCGTCATGAACAAAACGCAGAAAATGCAGATGTGAAAATCAGTGGTGGCAGACATAACAAATCATTTGCCTCAAAAACGTGAGGTAAATAAATGAATTAAGTCTCCCAATGCAAAAGATTGATTGAAATCTCAGTAAAGAATTCCCATACATAAAGATGGCCAATCTCCAAGACGTGCGAAACAGACATTCGATGATATTAATTGATCAAAGACTTGCACATATAATCACATCACAAGCTGTAATCAATGTACAAGATAACGGGCCAATGTTATCAAAAACAAAGCTGGGGTGGATGCTGCATGGATCCATACCTTCAACGCCAGCAATAACGAATTATATTTGTTTTTAAATAGAAGCCGAAAGCCTACAGGACATAGGTTAGCGTTAATTTAGTCTAGAAGGATTCGGCGTATGTCAAACAAAGACAGACAAAGCTTAATCCGTAGAAGACGAACGGGCAATCGATTTAGTAAGCTCATCGATAACAAGAGTAGGCTGCAGCTATCAGGTCAACTTGCCGTGGAAAATTGAGAATTTTACTCTCCCAGAAAGCAATTCTATGGCAGTACAACGGCTAAAATGCTTAAATCGCAAACTTCTCCGCAACCCGGGCATAGCTGAATTGTACGAAAACGAAATCTCAAAACTTCTAGCGAACGGATACGCTCGAATACTTGAAGATAAAACCATACTAAAAGCACCAAAAGTTTGGTTCCTACCTCATTTCGGAGTGCAAAACCCAAACAAAATTGGCAAACTACGCATAGTTTTCGACGCTGCTGCAGAATGCAATGGCACACCCCTAAGCCGAAGTTTACTAACCGGCCCAGATTGGCTGACATCAATAGTAGGAATCCTAATAAGATTCCGTCTACATAAAATAGCATTCTTCGCAGATATCAGGGAAATGTTCAAACAAGTACAAATCTCAGACGAAGATGCTGCTCCGCAATGTTTGTTGAGACGTAATCTAAACACCCAAATGAAGTCAAAGGTATACCAAATGAAAGCCATGCTATTTGGCATAACCTCTTCACCATTTATAGCTCAATTTGTAAAAAATTACAATGCTAAATAATACGAGAAAGAACAACCAGAAGCGGTAAAAGCCGTTGAAAACCATTACTTCGATGATTATCTAGATTCGAAAGCAACAGTTGGTGAACCAGTTAAATTGATAAAAGCGGTAGTAGAGCTTCATACGAGAGCGAACTTCGAGATAAGGGGACTTAAATCAAACAACGAAGAAGTATTGCAACAAATTCCACAAGCGGTACAATGTAATAAAATGCAAAAAGTGGTAGGAGACAAGCCGGAAGAAACGCAGAAAATACTCGGAATTGTGTGGAATGCTGAGACAGACAAGTTTTGTTATTCAACCAAAACAATTTACCGTGTAAAGTCAAGTGCTCAGCGCAGCTAACTCGGTATACAATCCATTGGTATTGGTCACACCGATAACAATTAGAGGTCGAATTCTAAAGCGTTCCATATGGGAAACTGGAATTCACTGTGACGATACCATCAAAGGAGATATGTAGGCAAGTGGCGAAAATGGGTCGATGATCTATTTATCAGAAGCTTGCATTCAAAGATGTTAATCATCAAACTATCCAAGTGCTGACAATATCGAATTACAAGTGTTCTGTGACGCTAGCAGCAAAACATATGGAGCAGTGGCTTACTTACGTTTCGGGTATCAAGACGACAACATGCAGAAATATAACACAGCATTAATTGCCTCTAGAGCGCGAGTTTCACCTCTGAAACACATCACTAAACCAAAACTTAAATCACTAGCAGCAGTCATGGGATGCCGCCTGTCAGAAACTATCCAGGCTGAGTTTCGGATAAAAATTGACAAGCGGCATTTCTGGTCAGACTCACAAACACCACTCTCGTGGATAAATAGCGATTCAAGATTACAATCATTCGTCCCCCATCAAATCAGTGAAATATGTGAACGGTCTGAAAGATCAGGAAACTGCAGACAACATAGCTGACGATTGAACCTGAAAGATGGCCCCAATCGAAAGGAAAATTACCAATCCATAAAGACCTCGTCATGCTATCGCACGAATACAAACACCCATTAAAAAGAATAAAAAATAGATTTTCAACGTTAAACCGGTTGGATCTAACGTTTCATAAGCAACATGAGAGCAAAACCAAAGCTATCAGACCAGCTTCAGGGCAAAACCAGCACTCCCAAAAATGGGAATTTTGCAACATTTCAGAAACTATTCTATTCGGTTGGAGTGGACTATTTTGGCCCATTTTTGACAAAAGATGGACGAGGTGACAGCGGTAGATACACGAAAATACTGCGAAAAAGGTTCGGTGTCTTATTCACATGCTTGACATCGCCATTTACGTTGAAATCGCTCATAGCCTGAGCACTGACTCTTGCATAATGGCAGTCAGACGTATGAAGGCTAGAAGAGGCGACATCATAACCATGTGGTCTGATAATGGGACAAACTTTCGTGGCGCATCGAGGGAGCTGGAAGAAGCCTTTGAAAAACTCGAAATTTTAGCAACACGCTCTGCTTTAGCAGCCAAAGGCATCAATTGGAAGTTCATTTCAGCAAACGCTCCAAGCTTCGGTGGATGCTGGGAACGTCTTATTGGGTGTTTCAAACGAGTATTAGAAGCGGTTTTATCAAGCAACAACAACCCTACTGATGAAATGCTGCGAACACTAGTCTGCGAAGCTGAACATTTGGTAAACAGTAGACCCGAATTGCAAATTTAGTGTGTAAAAAAGAGGAAGAAAAGGAGAGGTGAAAAAGAGCTTAGCGATCTTATGTACAAGCATAGACACCTTTTGGTGTGATCAGTGCCTCTCTGGTTGTTGATTTCCCGACCAATCAGGTAATAGGAGTGACTGAACTAGCAGATATGGATAAGATCGCTATGTCGACTGATTCGGATGAAGAGCTTCTACTCCTCCGATCACCAGACATCGGCGAGGAGGATATGGATACAACAATTGTGTGTAGCAATGACTCCTCACCACCGGAATCACTCATGCAGGTGAAAATTGCCCAGCATGATGATGATCAAGTAATGACCAATGTCATTGGAAAGGATGTCGTCATGGGTACAGATGTCGGCTCTTGTGACCAGAAAAAGCACGAATACTTCACTGGTGCGCAAAAACGACGTTTTAAGAAATTAATACAAAGTGGTCTTACGCTGAAGGAGGCAAGAACAAACGAGCTTGCAAGGTATGCTGAGTGCAAAGCGATAAACTCTCCCTTGAAGTCAGACACCTCTACAAAACGCTGTCGCTCAGGTTACACCTCCCTGACTGAGAATGCAAACAAGGGCATGAAGCTCAATGCTACTACCTTGACTGCATCCTCATCTGATGTGACGCCTTCATACTCAGAAGCCTTACAGCAATCCGGAACGGCAAGACAAAACAACAGGGATACAGCCTTACATCACAAGGTAGCCATCAGTCACACCGAGCATCCGATAAACAGACTTACCAAGGAACCACTGAAGCTCATTAAGCTCAGTTTGTTGAGGGAACTAGATCGGGTCAATAACATCGGCAGTGACCTTGGGTTTCTTGGCAACGTGGAAGTGGATGGATGGCTGTCCCTAACTTGCTGCAACTTGAACACCAAGAAATGGCTCCATGAGCCCATTAACTCATCCGTGATGCTGAGCAGACTAGCGAAGCAAAACATGGGCTTGTTGACCTCGAACTGGCGGCTCCTACTATGGCTGTGAGGATGGAGGACACTTGCCCATCCCCTGCTGATGACGTCCCCACTACCTCTAAGGCATCACTGTATGCACCAGTGATGAATAGAAGCGCCAAAAGTGAAGGGAAAATATCTGCGCCCACGCTAAGTCATCCTCAACCACCCCTATACAACAACACCAGACCCAAACTGAGAGAAAGATGAGCTCAAGATCTGGTCTGAGGAGGGCGTCCAGAAAAATCAATAAACAACATGGCATTCAGGTGTATCCAGATAAACCTTCATCACGCCAGGGCGGCTTCTGCAACTCTGGAGAAAATGTTTAATCTGGGTCACCTGGATACTGCCCTTATCCAAGAGACATATGTTGTTAAGGATCGGGTAAAGGGCATACCAGGTGAGTTATTTTATGATTCCTACAATGCAGGAAAACCTATAGCGTGTATTATGATAAGGAAGCGTCTTAATGATTATCTAATTTCAGAACACACTAGCAAGGATCAAACGACCATCTGTATAGACGTACCTACATCGGCAGGTATGAGAGAGATAATACTATGCTCATCATACCTGCCAGGGGATAGTGAAGACATTTCTTTTCTACACACAAGGAATCTTGTGGAGGATTGCCAGAGGAAGAATCGACACCTTATTATGGGCTGTGATGCCAATGCTCACCATACCATGTGGGGAAGTACGGACACCAATTTTAGGGGTGAGTGCCTCGCTGAACTTATTTATTTCATCTAAACTAGAATTGTTAAGTGTAGGAAATAAACCAACATTTAGGAATAGTATTAGGGAAGAAGTGTTAGACATCACCCTTTGCTCCACCTTTATCAAGAACTTCATCAGGGATTGGCAAGTCTCTGATGAATTATCCATGTCCGACCATCTACAAATTAGATTTGTAATTGACTTGGAACTTTAAACAAACGCTTCATATAGGAACCCAAAATCCACAAATTGGGAAATATTTCAGAGTACCCTTCAGGGAAAATGAACATATATAGCGATGTAGTCAATAACCCTAACGAACTGGAATCAGTTTGCATGAACACCTTTGCTTCAATTTTAGAGTCGTTTCACCAAGCCTGTCCCAAGAAAACAAGATCGGGTAACAGAATTACCCCCTGGTGGAACAATAAGCTAGATAGACTATGGAAAGAAACCAGAAGGCTCTTTAATAGAGCAAAGATTGATGGTGACCGGGAAAGCTATAAAGTATCACTCACCAGGTACAATAAATAAATTAGAAGAGCAAAGAGAGTATCTTGGAGAAACTTCTGTGATGATCTAAATAACCTAAGCAATAGTGATAAGATTCACAAGATACTCTCAAAAACGCGCATGAATAATAATCTACTTCTCAAAAGACCGGATGGCACATACACTCAAAATATTCGAGAACCCTTGAGCTCTTGGTTAATATGCACTCTACTGAAATCATAATGTGGACTCTACTGAAATCATAGATGTTCACCCAGAAGAGTCAGAAGGGTTTACGTCGGGGACTCACGACTGGGCACAAGCTAGAGATATATTTAGTAGTGGAAAGATTGAATGGGCAATCAGCTCATTTAAGCCGTATAAGACCCTTGGGAAATACGACATCTTTCCGGCACTACTACAAAAGGGTCAACCGTACATTAGTCGTGCTCTAGCCAACATGTTTATGGCATGCATGGGGAGCCATCCCCAGGAAATAGAGGAGCATCAAAATACAGGTGGTCAAAATATGGACCTCCCTAAATCCTTCAGGCCAATTAGCCTTACCTCATTCCTCCTCCAAGCAATGGAGAAAATAATTGATAGACATATTAGAGACAAGTTCCTCAAACAGAGGTCACTACACACCAATCAATATGCCTATCAAATGGGCAAGTCAACAAGGCATGCACTTCTTAATCTCACTTATAAGGTTGAAAAATCAGTGTTGAATAAAGAATATGCAGTTAGCTGCTTCCTAGATATTGCGGGTTCCTTTGATAACACGGAATTCCGCCATATTAATGGGGCTATCTGACGTAGGGGTGTCGATCGTACAACCAGCAATTGGATTGAAAACTTTCTAAAATATAGAAATATTAACTCGGCAATAGGCCAAAGAATTAATGTGCAGAAGTAGGACCTAGCGTAAACCCAAGGAAGACCACCGTTGTTATCTTTACCAAGAAGAGAAATAGGTCTCGGTTCAAAGAACCGTTCATTCTTGCGGAAAGAGGAGCATTCTCTAAAAAAGTGAAGTATTTAGGTGTCACACTTGATGAGAAGCTGCTCTGGAACAGCCACCTACAATCCACCATACTTAAGGCTAGGGCTACCATATAGACCAGGCGTAGACTCCTCGGTAAGAACTGGGTCTCAACCCGCTTATGTCATTGTGGCTATATACGGCTATCACCAGACCAATCATTTCCTAGGCTTCACCCATCTAGTATACCAAACTAGATAGAAGCACAGCAAGGTTCAAAATCGGTAGAGTACAAAGACTGGCTTGTATTGGTATAACTAGTGCCATGAGGACAACTACAACAGCTACCCTGGAGACACAATTGAATATACCACCAATCCACCTGTTTATAAAGAAGGAAGCAATGCTATCCATGGCAAAGCTAATTCTTCTATCCGATGAAGCAGACTCTGCAAATATTAAACAATCCCGTCTAAGGGATGAGCTTAATCTGAGCGGAGCCAACCTAACCATAAGAGATCTTTGTGCCACGAAATTTAATTTTCATAGAAACTTTACAGTTACATTTCCGGACAGGATACATTGGGAACGAGCAAGGCCCAAACCCTCTCGTGACTCCCACGTGTGGTACACGGATGGTTCCAAAACTGACACCGGCGTAGGAGCTGGGGTATTTGGGGAAAACCCTCGGAGACGTATTGTCTGCAGCATGGGGCAAGGGAACTCAGTATTCCAGGCAGAGATACATGCCATAAAATTATGTATCATATAGGAATAACAGTGTGCTACTGTGAATAAGCACATACTTATTCACTCGGACAGTAAGGCCGCTCTACATACACTTAACGCCCTAATCCCTAGCAGTTCAGGCTATGGTTGTCCATGAACGTGCGATCGTGTTCCTCAATTGGGGTGGAGAAGGGTACAATCTTATTGCTTCTCAAGAACGCCTTGTCTCCTGCCGAATCCGAACTTGTCGCCTTATCAACTACAGCAACCAAGTTGGTAGTATTGGTTTCCAAAAGATTTTCCATTCTTTGTTTTGGCTAGCCGGCTCATCGTGTGCAGATGGGCGGGCCGTAATAGTCAGTATACCCTTGGGACACAGTCCCTACCCCAGTACCTTGAGACCTAAACTACGCTTAGCCAGTCTCGGAAGATCACAGACGGACTGGCACTCGCAAGAAGCAACGCAGTCTACTGAACTGCGTCCGATGCACACTCCCTGACCAGGGTCCGAAGTGGCTAGCATCTGATCTCCGCCACGCCTGGCGCCTGCCGCCTAGATCAGGCTCACATCACTCCTTCACCATCAATAGCGGAAATAACTAAAAAACGGTTCTGGGGACTCCCAACGCCTTTGAATTCAAATCGAAGATAGCTTGGGAATATCTAATACTACTTAAGTTATTAGCCTCAAATAACCATGTTAATCTTATTTGGATATCTGGGCATAGCGGGTACCCTGGGAACGAAGAGGCAGATGAACTCGCTAGAAAAGGATCTGAGAACGTCCTCATTGGACCTGAACCATTCTGCGGACTGCCTTCGGGCTCCACTAGGTCTAATATTGAGAAATGGCTGGCTATAAAATCGCTTCAATATTGGGTCAACACTGACAATATCAGAGTAGCAAAAACATTTATGCTAACCAGCTTTAGCAAAAGCACACGAGAAATACTGGCACTAACACGGAGATGCATACGGTTAGTTTCGGGATGCTTATCAGGTCAGTGCAAGGTGCTGAAGCACCTACGCAATATGCGTATTACAAACAATGATAACTGTAGACTATGCAATGAAGAGGAGGAAACAGCAGAGCACGTGCTATGCCACTGTGAGGGCGTGGCATGGACAAGACTCCGATACTTGGGATTCCAATACCTGGAACCAATTGATATCGCAGGTCTATCTCCGAGAAAGATGCTGGAGTTCCTGATGAATAATAGAATATCGGAGGAACTGCAACATGAAGGATCGTGCTGAAGACCTGAGTCAGCACTAGGGGGTGGAATTAAGTCGGTTCAGCCTATTGGGTTGCGCTGAATTGCGAATTTAGTGTGTAAAAAGGAGGAAGAAAAGGAGAGCGGAAAAAGAGCTTAGCGATCTTATGTACAAGCGATAGAAAAGTAAAGAACAAGAAAAAGAATAAAACGTATATGTGAAAGGAAAAATATTAAATAAAGTAAAAATTTATTCTGGCTTCGGCAACTTTTTTAATTAAAAAAAATACATAAAAAAGACTAACTTTGGCTATGCCGAAATTGTAATACTCTTCACGCCCCAGCTAGTGCTTCGAGGGTCTTGAACTTTATAAGGTTGGTGACTTATAGTGTTAAAATTTTAAGTCGATAGTACAAAAAACAAAAAAGTTTTTCTAATATGAACTTTCATTTGGATCCCGGTTTGTATGGGGGGTACCCCTCCTGGTAGTCCGAGGGTCTTGAAATGGTTTGTGGATATGGGTCAGAGACTTATAGTGTCCAAATTTCAGTTCAATAAGTCAAAAAAAAAAACTTTTTCTAATAAGAACTTTAATTTAAAAGGGGTTTGTATGGGCGTACCCCTTCTGGTAACCCTAGGATCATGAATTTACATGGTTGGTGGATATGGACGTACCCCATTTGTGGTCCGATTCGGCTGACTCACGAACTTGATCGGCGTTTGGTAAAAAGAAACCTAAGTACAAAATTCTCTCTAGCTCAAAAACTGAAGGACTAGCTTGCATACATATAGACAGACAGACGGACATGGCTAAATCAACTCGTCTCATCGAGCTGATCACAAATATATATACTTTATGTGGTCTGCGATGGCTCCTTCTGTGTGTTACAAACTTCATGACAAACTTATAATACTATTCACTCCCATGAAGAGTGTAATAAAAACACACACAGGTTTACCAAACAGAGGCCATTATACATTAATCAATATGCCTATCAAATGGACAAATCAACAAGGCATGCACTTCTTAATCTCACTCAGAAGATTGAAAATCCTTGGTAAAAAAAGAGTTGGCTGCTTCCTAGATATGCGAGCTTGATTGTACCATTTCCTTAGTTCAGCAATCTCATTATTCCACCAAAAAGTTGCCTCACGAGGTGGAATCTGCGACTTCCTAGGTATTGAGGCATCACAGGCTAAAGAAATACGCCTTGTAACACTTTCCGCCATGTCGTTTGCCCTATCGGTTATAGTTGTACCATCTTGCCATATTTGTAAAAATATGTCTTCGTCAAATACCCGGTCTCTCCATCCCTTAATTTGGAAGGAGGATTGCAATGTTCTATCTCTGGGGTGCGATGTTACCTCAATTACGATAGCTATTTTTGTAAAAGTCACCGATACTCCATGTCGTATGCCGCGCAATGGAGTTGAGCGCAAAGGTCAAGCTGATCGCCTTTCACCAGCCTCTAAGGTAAACTGTCCATCATTTAAAAGCTCAATGTTGAGTGTGGTCATGCTCTCCATCTACACTCTGCCACGTTGATTCGTGTACCTGCTATCCCATACTGTAGACCAGGCATTGGTGTCCTTGTCCTCGCTTCAGCTACTAATTCCGTTATAAGCTGTTCAAACTGGTTGAGCTCTATACTTGCAGGCGCGTAGCATGAGAAGAGGTAGATGCCATTTACCTTAACCCATGTGAAACCAGTGGCGGCCATGATGAAGAGAGCATCAGACTTGAATTTTTAAGCCGACACTTTTTTTTTATTAGCCGACACTTTTCTCTACTCCTGCGTCTCCTTCCGCTTAGGTTTCGGCGATCTCGATGGCTTTCCCGTTGGTTTAGCCGAGTTAGCCATAGCTAAATACATCAGCAGCCTCCGCTGGTTTGTTCGCCACATTGAGACCCACCAAGGTTTTCTTCGCTGATAACGTTGTGTACCTCTTAATGGGGGTGTTTTCATCTGCCCCTCTAGACCCCTTTTACAGCCAAGATGATGTCTGTATGGAGTTATTCGTCCTAATAGCCCTCTTCGCCTCGTCATCCTTCTGATCGATAGCCGAGATATCGATTAAAGCTCTAATGCTATCTATCGTGTCCCTCATTGCCTAATTTTCATCCGCACCTTTTTCCTCAAGCATATCCACTAACTTCCTTATTTTCTCGCCTATAGCTGTCACCTGGTTTGTTATTTTTGGACCATGAGGGGCTCGCCAATTCACCGGAAGATCACAGACGGACTGGCACTCGCAAGAAGCAACGCATTCTACTGAACTGCGTCCGATGCACACTCCCTGACCAGGGTCCGAAGTGGCTAGCATCTGATCCCCGCCACGCCTGGCGCCTGCCGCCTAGATCAGGCTCACATCACTCCTTCACCATCAATAGCGGAAATAACTAAAAAACGGTTCTGGGGACTCCCAACGCCTTTGAATTCAAATCGAAGATAGCTTGGGAATATCTAATACTACTTAAGTTATTAGCCTCAAATAAACATGTTAATCTTATTTGGATATCTGGGCATAGCGGGTACCCTGGGAACGAAGAGGCAGATGAACTCGCTAGAAAAGGATCTGAGAACGTCCTCATTGGACCTGAACCATTCTGCGGACTGCCTTCGGGCTCCACTAGGTTTAATATTGAGAAATGGTTGGCTATAAAATCGCTTCAATATTGGGTCAACACTGACAATATCAGAGTAGCAAAAACATTTATGCTAACCAGCTTTAGCAAAAGCACACGAGAAATACTGGCACTAACACGGAGATGCATACGGTTAGTTTCGGGATGCTTATCAGGTCAGTGCAAGGTGCTGAAGCACCTACGCAATATGCGTATTACAAACAATGATAACTGTAGACTATGCAATGAAGAGGAGGAAACAGCAGAGCACGTGCTATGCCACTGTGAGGGCGTGGCATGGACAAGACTCCGAAACTTGGGATTCCAATACCTGGAACCAATTGATATCGCAGGTCTATCTCCGAGAAAGATGCTGGAGTTCCTGATGAATAATAGAATATCGGAGGAACTGCAACATGAAGGATCGTGCTGAAGACCTGAGTCAGCACTAGGGGGTGGAATTAAGTCGGTTCAGCCTATTGGGTTGCGCTGAATTGCAAATTTAGTGTGTAAAAAGGAGGAAGAAAAGGAGAGCGGAAAAAGAGCTTAGCGATCTTATGTACAAGCGATAGAAAAGTAAAGAACAAGAAAAAGAATAAAACGTATATGTGAAAGGAAAAATATTAAATAAAGTAAAAATTTATTCTGGCTTCGGCAACTTTTTTAATTAAAAAAAATACATAAAAAAGACTAACTTTGGCTATGCCGAAATTGTAATACTCTTCACGCCCCAGCTAGTGCTTCGAGGGTCTTGAACTTTATACGGTTGGTGACTTATAGTGTTAAAATTTTAAGTCGATAGTACAAAAAACAAAAAAGTTTTTCTAATATGAACTTTCATTTGGATCCCGGTTTGTATGGGGGGTACCCCTCCTGGTAGTCCGAGGGTCTTGAAATGGTTTGTGGATATGGGTCAGAGACTTATAGTGTCCAAATTTCAGTTCAATAAGTCAAAAAAAAAACTTTTTCTAATAATGCGTCCGATGCACACTCCCTGACCAGGGTCCGAAGTGGCTGGCATCTGATCCCCGCCACGCCTGGCGCCTGCCGCCTAGATCAGGCTCACATCAGCCCTTCACCATCAATAGCGGAAATAACTAAAAAATGGTTCTGGGGACTCCCAGCGCGACGTGAAGAAGAACGGTCATCTCCGCCAGGCTTATATTTCAGCCGAACTATCAGGTACAGAAGCAGACCAAGAAGCCACCCTAAGTGGGAACAGATGCTCTTGGATTTGGGAAAGATTTAAGAGCAGCTCATTCGACCTTCCACGAGAATTTTATTAGAGTGTGTAACCCCTTCCATTTTTATGGTTGGTGTGCGTATTTTTTTTTTCGATTCGCCAAGGAGGTGTAAATCTTCCAAAGATCCTAGCAGATTGATCTACTAGCATACACGATTCACCGGACAAACAGTCTCATGTGGTGCCTACGTATTAAAACCACCCCCGGACTACACTGGCACTTTTTTGAAACATGGCGGGACAACCAATAGAGGAGTGTGTATATAGGCATTTGTGATTTGTGCGATTTAATAACTTTGATGTGCTACGTACATATTTATCGTGTATGAGGCCCTTCTTCAGAGTAACGATATTGAGATTATTCGTGAAAAGTTCCACCACTATCCTGCGATCAACTTTTGTCTCATTCGCAAATTTGTGTGAAAATTAAATTTAACAATAATTTCATCCAAATTTTAAGAAAACACAGCTCAACATCACTGCCTAAAGCCAGTCACACTCTCGCCATGCGCACTTGGCTCCAGCACCTAAGTATAACACTTTGTGGCACTTTCACCAATTCACACCACTCATAATATGCTCGTTTCCAGGATTTGAACGGAGCTCACAAAAAAACACAACTTCACACACCCGCAACACACTCACGATATACAGGGGTATGACGACGATATTTTTGTTCTCGTCTGCGGAAGTTTGAGGATGCTATATCAGATTTACTCCAGGAAGCAATTACCATAATTTTGAAATGATGCACAGAAGTAGGACTAAGCGTTTACCCAAAAAAGATCAACATAATAATATTTACCAGGAAGAGATCTAGGTCTCGCTAAAGAAGTGAAGTAACTTGGTATCACACTTGATGAGAAGCTGCTTTGGAATAGCCACCTACAATCCACCATAATAACGCAAGGGCTACCATATGGGCCAGCGACAAACTTCTGTTTAGAAATTGGGGTCTGAATCCGCGTATGTCACTGTAGCTATACACAGCTATCACCAGACCAATTATGACTTATGCTGAACCCATCTGGTGCACGAAACTAGAAAGAAGTATAGCAAAATCGGAAGAGTACAAAGACTGGTTTGTATTGGTATAACTAGTGCCATGAGGACAGCTCCAACAGTTACGTTTAAGATGCTATTGAATCTACCGCCAATCCACCTCTTTATAAAGAAGGAAGTAATGCTATTTATGGCTAAGCTCGTTCTACGAAATGATGAAACAGACTCAAAAAAATTCATTCAAACCCGTCTAAGGGATGAGCTCAATCTGAGCAAAACCAACCTAACTATCAGTGATCTCTGTCCAACGAAATTCAATTTTCAAACGAACTTTACAGTGACATATCGGGGCAGAGTAGATTGGGAGCAGGCAAGGCCCAAACCTTCTCGCAATTCCTACATGTGGTACACGGATGGCTCCAAAACTAACACTGGCGTAGGAGCTGGAGTCTATGGGGAAAGCCCTAGAAGACGCATTTTCAGTAGCATGTGTCAAGAGAACTCAGTCTTCCAGGCATAAGTACATGCTATTGAACTATATATCAGAAAAGAGCTAGAGTGTGCTACGTCTAGATCTAGTCTTAATACTGGAGTTGGACCAATCACCACGGTACACTCAAATAAGAGAAAAACACTTTAACTTTGTTTCACTTGCTTTTTGCCTTCTACTGCTTTTTATTCTTTTGGTTGTTACTTCTTCGCTCGCTTTACTCTCTGTCCATGTTGTCAAACCTATCCCTTAACGCTTGATTGGAATTTTCATATATCAAAAAAACAAAAAAATCTTCGCTCGCTTGGCATAGAAAGAAGTCTTTACATTTTTCTTGCTACACGTACATCATGTACACATATGCATATTTCCTTTGTTTAGTGTACAAATTTATCTATAACATTTTATTTGACTAATAATTCTAGTTGGCAATGCATCTTCTCCAACATTCTCTCCCGTTGAAAAGACCGACTTTCAAACTCCTTCGATTGGAAGAGGTGCAATCTTTTGTATTGATCTACGTATAGTGCGGTTGTTCATTTCATTTTCAGATCAACAACGCGTACTCTCCCATCTTGACCTGGAGTTGCTGCCGTCACTCGTGCGAGGTGCCAATGCTGAGGTGGAGCGTTGTCCTCATGTACAATTACTAATTGCCCTATTCTAATGTTAGGTTGGACACACATCCACTTGGTACGCTGTTGAAGCGTGTGAATGTAGTCCCGGTACCACATTCTCCAAAATTGCTGCTTTAGGAAAGTGACCCTCTGCAACGATCTAGATATGGACCGTTCACATTTCCATCATCCTCTGATTGCACGTTGATCAACTCATCTGGTGCCGACAGTAATAATGACCCAATGAGCAGATGCGACGGGGACAATGCAGTTCCGTCATTTAGATCATCCTTGACAGGAGCGATGGGCCTCGAATTCAATGTTGCTGCAATTTCTGCGATAACAGTAAGTAACTCTTCAAAAGTCAGGTTCGCTGCAGCAACGTTTTTTGTTAACAAAGGTTTTGCAGATTTGACCGCTGCCTCGTGGTGTTATGAAGCGAATCTTTGCCACTGCGCCTACAAAGTTGGTTACATTGTCACAATATAAACGCTTCGGCAGTCCTCGTCGTGATATAAACCTGCGAACACATGAAAGAAACGCATTAGTTGTCAATGAAGATACTAACTCGATGTGAACTGCTTTGGACGCGAAACAAACAAAAATTGATACGTAAGTCTTGTACAGCGATCTGCCACGAAGATTATGAATCGTCATAAATGGCCCACAAAAATCTACGTCTGTTATTAAAAATGGACGCTTTCCACATAGTCTATCGGATGGAACATTTCCCATCACCTGTTGCATTAATCGTGGTTTATAGTAGAAACAGTGAGTGCATGAACGCACAACCTTTCGCATTAATTCTTTAGCATTTACCACCCATATTCTTTCGCGCAAAAGCGAAATGAACACCTTCGCTCTAGCGTGTAAATTAAATTTGTGCAGAAATTCTGCATATAATTGTGTAAGCCGATGACTGCGTGGAAGAATAACTGGGAATTTAGCATCATATTGTAACTGTGCGTTGGCAAATCTTCCCCCTACACTCAAAACCGTAATTGTTGAGTTGCCTATTTGCATTGTGTGTAAAAATGGTGCGACGCTTTGTATGCTCGGCTTTAACTTTTTTTACCTTTTCAACAACGATATCTCTTCTTTATAAACTGTTTGCTGTGTATGTGAGATTATTCGCCAGAATATCATTCTAAGCTCTTTCGCCGGTACGCGCTTAACTGACACCTCCGTTAATTGACGGTCTGGCGATATTTTATTAAAGATGCGGTAGATGAAAGATATAGTGCGTACAATCCGGACGTAAGACGACAATCATTGAATGATGTATTCAATAATTGATGTAGACGGTAGTGATTCGCAAAATACAGCTGCCAATTGTTTGCGCATCTCAATCGTCACTGGCAGATTTTCAACTACTCTTGGCCACTCGTCACATGAATGCGTTAAGAAGTCAGGGCATTTGAATCACATGTTTGTTTGTAACTCTTGTGTTGTACATCCTCTAGAAATAATGTTTGCTGCATTCTTCGCTGATGGCACGTGTCGCCATTCCACATTGGATGCATATTGCTGAAGTTCTGAAATTCGATTACCAACAAAACAATTTAATTGTGATAAATGTTTATGTAGCCAACTTAACAAATTTTTTGAATCTATCCAACCTTGTTTATGTATGGTTCAAGCTTTTGTCTCACTTTATTCAAAGTTCTATTCAATAGCACAGCAGCTCACAACTCCAATCGAGGAAGTAACTGAACCTTGAGTGGTGCTACGTTAGGTTTCGCTATCAATAAATTTACAT
Source organism: Amiota mariae (assembly GCA_035041805.1). Classification (NCBI taxonomy): domain Eukaryota; kingdom Metazoa; phylum Arthropoda; class Insecta; order Diptera; family Drosophilidae; genus Amiota; species Amiota mariae. The sequence goes on from JAWNKV010000239.1 coordinate 219,737, forward strand.
GTATGTCTTCACCAAGTTGTGTGCATATGTACTATATATACAACATCCGTAAGCACGTTCAGATAAGTCAGCGAACGCATGAACTTCGCTCTTATAAATTTGTAATGTAAATACAAATCGTGGAATCTTTACCTTTGATAACATGCGTAGATCAGATTGTAACTCATTCCACACTCGTAACATATCATCAGGCTCGTCGCAATCCAGTTTTCTGACACCTTACAATAATTGGGCTTACCAAACCAAGTGAATCGAATATCTTAGCAACTGTAGATAACACTGATCGCCTCGTTTCGTTCTCAGCTGAGCTTACCTCATAGCGAAACACAAATATATCTGAAGCTGGTTGCCATGCTAAACCAAGAGTTTTTTTAGCATTTGGTCCATTTGCACGTCAATTTCATTATTCGGTGAATCTGCGAGACTCAACACGTTGTTGTTAAATTTAGTCATTGTCATTCCAGCCTTTCCAAGTAGTTTGACCAGTTGACCCTTTCTCTCCTACAATTCGTTCACCTGATCTGCTTCTGTTAACAAGTCATCGACATACAAATCTGAGCGCAAGACAGACGCCCCAATTGGATATTCGGATTCAAAGGCATCAACTATGTAAAAAAGACTTCGTATTGCGAGAAATGGTGCAGCTGACGTGCCATAGGTCACTGTGTCAATTGATATGTTTGTAATTCATCATTTGCATTTGTTCTCCATAATTTTAGTTAGAATTGTCTGTCGCTTTAATCAACAACGACCTGCCTGTACATTTTTGTAATTTCTCCTGAAAGAGCATATCTATGTCATCGGAATGTTAGTAGCGTTGTAATCAAATCATGTTGGATTGTTGGACCAATAAGTAATAATGCATTTAATGCAACTCCTGACGTTGTAGTTGCAGATGCATCAAATACGACACGCAATTTCGTTGTCAGACGTTGCGGTCGTACCACGCAATGATGTGGAATGTAATAGTGAGGCTGACATTTATCTCACGAATAAGTGACATGTGACCTAGTGAAAGATATTCGCTTAAAAATTATACATAAGCTCCTTTCAGCTTTTCATCTCGGTCAAGTCTGCGTTCTAACATCTTGAATCGTTGGTATGCGATACCATATGAATCTCCTAATTGTTTAGGTGAATCTCTAAATGGAAGACGCACCTGCACGCGGCTGCCTTCGTTCAGAGCGACATTGTTTACGTAGTGTTCTTCACACATTTGTTCCTCATGTGTGAATTTTGTTGGTATAGTTGTGTACTCTTCAACGTCCCAGAAGCGTTGAATCATAGTATCTAGCGACGGCTGTTCCTGTTCCAAAATGCATCTGTATTGTAATCCAGTTTGTGGACTGAACATGTTGCCACCAATTATCAATCCAAAAGCAGGATTGGCATATTCGGCCCAAGACAATGTTTTCCTACCCGAATCGCATCAAAGAATCCTTCTGTGCTGATAAGGATGTCGATCTTGTTTGACTCGTAGAATACTGGATCGGCAAGTGTTATGCCGTCCACTTGCACTTCCATTCTGAAATATTAATATTTTGATATGGCTGGCTTGTACAAATCTTGTTGATTACTGCGAATTGTGATGACCACTCAAAGTCCGAGACTCGGGATCTTAGAGCAGCACACACGTTATAATTAATTTGTTGATGAAATTCGGAAATGCCACTAACTGCTTGTGGCACACAATACTTGTTTAGTTGCAAACGTTTGGCTGTTTCTTCTGTTATTACATTAACTTCAGAGCACGAATCCAGCAGCGCACGAACTAATTGATAATTTCCACATCTATCTTTAATCTTTACAATGGTATTAAACGTCTCTCAGATGATCGTGTGATCAGAGTAACATTTGGTTGAACTGCACCACCTTGATGGTTACTGCTCGGTTGATTAATTGTTCTTAAATTAGAAGTGTGATTGTGCAGAAGTGAATGATAAGACGATTTGCAAACCTTACATCGTGATTTTGACTGACATGCCCTGAATGTGTCACACATGGCGCAAACAATTAAAACACAGTAATGCCTTTTGAACGAAATCCTTTCGTTGATTCAGTTGTAAATTTGTAAAGGAGGAGCATTTTGAAATATAATGATTAGGTGACTCACAGAACATACAATTGGATACTAATCCCTATTTTGGCTTCTGTTTGTCATTCAATTCCAATTTAGACCGGCTTTGAGAACGGCTTTCTAAAAACTGACAACGATGTGTAAGAATCTTACAACAGTCATCCCAGTTTGTCAAATCTTTGCTTCTCGTCGTAATTCAATCTTGTGTCTGCATCGACCTTGGATAACAAAATCTGAATCAAAACAGCATTCATAATGTCAGTTGCTGATCCTAGCGACAAGAGCGATCCACGTATTGCTAATGACGTGTCAATCAACCTTTGTAGTACTGCTGTAGTACTGGTTTATTCATAGTGGGCAAATTAAACATAGTCGAAATATAATCAAGGAAAATAAGTACATACATCATTTTTCATAATGCTCCTTCAAACGCTCTAAAACCTCTGAGTAATTGTCACCGGTGACTTGATATGCCTGTACCACTTCAAGAGTATGTCCTGATAAACAATTCAACAGATAATTAAACTTGTCTATATTTGAGATAAGTGGTTCCCTATCAACCATGTTTGTAAATGCGCACATGAAGCACTTGTAGTTTGCGTATTTGCCATCAAATTTTGGTAATTAGAGCCGAGGCAACCTTGCTTGATGTGATTGGGTGAAATTCTAAGTCGAGTGAGGAAACGAAACTGCATCTTGAGTTTGATTGAAACGATTTTTATTTATGATTGACAACATAAATGCTTTAGTAGAAATGAACAGCTCTTCTATTTCTCCTCGTTCATTATCAGTATTAATCCTTCTATTTGTGTTTGTACCAGACAAATTTGATTAAAATATGATTCTAAAATTGGCAAGTTACATTCAATAACTGATATGTCTGATTTGTCTCCTTCAGTTTCTACTCTTTCTATTAACCTTTGTATATTCTTCATCATTGTTGTTCGTTGAAGGCGCAACTTCATTAACACTAATGACGTTAAGTCGTTCGTCTCTCCCACCAATGATTCCTCGCCTTCACTCATAACAGTATTATAGAGAAAACAATGATAATGCTTAAACGTCGTTAAACGTTTATTACAAAGTAAAATTTCAATATTCAATGTCAACGGCAGTAACGGGAATTTGCAACGTGAACGATTTCAATTTGCATATAACAGACAATAGCGAATAGCCTGCACACAACAACATTAACAGCATATACTAGTGTTTAGCAATAACAACAACTTTAAACTGCGTAAAGAAACCAAAAGCAATAAACAATAGCGACAACAGCATGTACTCAATATCTACTGCATAAATAAATCAACAGCCAGCTTAATACAATAACAACAATAACCGCCGCAACTGATCTTATTTAACGAAACGCTTACAGTTGCGCGCTTGATGTCGTTATACACTTATAGTGGCTTTACAGTGGCTAGTATCACGAAGATTCGATTTTGTGGTATTATAGTATCACGAACAGCTGTTGTTTGTTTTGATTATTCATACAAATGGAATGTTGTGGCTAATTGTGATAATTAAAATGGACATTTTATGAAAAATATATGATTGAAAACAATTTGTAGTGTATGAAAATAATTCTTGCAGCTTCCTTTTTCATTACTGCTACTTATTTTATTAATATTTAAAGAAAAAATTACAAATTAAAATTTTCTTCAAATGGTTTTGTGCAATGATCAGCTGCTTTATGTGCGGCGCGCAAAAAAAAACGAAGAAGAAGACACGTGACAATCACAAAAAACGACGACATTATGAAAATGCTGCCAACCTACATGGAAAAATTTCCCAGCCCTGTTAAGATTGACCATTCAAAAAAACCGAATCTTGCTTTTTGCCTTCTACTGCTTTTTATTCTTTTGGTTGTTACTTCTTCGCTCGCTTTACTCTCTGTCCATGTTGTCAAACCTATCCCTTAACGCTTGATTGGAATTTTCATATATCAAAAAAACAAAAAAATCTTCGCTCGCTTGTCATAGAAAGAATTTTTTACATTTTTCTTGCTGCACGTACATCATGTACACATGTACACATTTCGTTTGTCTAATGTACAAATTTATCTATAACATTTTATTTGACTAATAATTCTAGTTAGCAACGCATTTTCTCCAACAGTTGGTTAGCACATACTTATTCACAGGCACTCAACGCCTTCGAATTCAAATTAAAGATTGTTTGTGTCTGCCTTATGATACTCATTTCATTAGCCTCAAATAATCATGTCAACAAAGAGGCAGAAGAACTCGCCAGAAAAAGAGCTTCAAAAGTCCTCATTGGACATGAACCATTCTGTTGGCTGCCTTGGAGTTCTACAAGGGCAAGTATCGAAAAATGGCTTGCTGATAGATCGCATCAATATTGGATCAATACTGACAATATTAGAGTTGCAAAAATCTTCATGCCAACCAGCTATCGAAAAATAATAATGGAGATATTGAGGCTGACACGGAGAGAAATATGACTAGTTTCGGGTTTCTTAACCAGTTATTGTAGCGTGTTAAAACATCTATGCAGTTTGCGTATCAGTCACATTGATTAATGTAGACTTTGAAACGAGGAAGAGGAAACAGCAGAGCATGTTCTATGACACTGTGAGAGGTTAATTTGGACCAGACTCCGCTATTTGGGTTCCTAGTACCTGGAATCAAATCATAAGCTTATCTCCGAGGAGGATTCTGGAATTCATGACGAATACAAGATATCGGAAGAACTGTGATCACGAGGGTTGATATAATAGGTCCATTGGAGGCCGCGGTGACGAGTTGTACTTAATTCCCACCCTTTCACTCAATCTAATCTAATCTGCTACACAGAAAAAATTATAAAAAATAAAATACATGCTAAATAAATTTTTTGAAATGTTTTTATCCACAGTTCAAAAAGTATAGTGATAGTATTGAGTCTGTTCAAAAGAAATTCTTGCTTTTTGCACTGCGTCACTTACACTGGGATCCCAATATTAACCTTCCATCTTACCAAAGCCGTCTTAAACTAATCCGCCTCCCGAAATTATCCAGTCGCAGAACGACTCTTGGTGCCACATTCTTGCACAATCTAATTGTAGGCAGCATCTTTTCCCCTTCCTTGCATGGTAGTATTAATTTTAATGTTCCTTCTCGGGTTACAAGGAATTATTCTCCTATACTTGTTGGTACATGTAAGACTACTTATTTGCAGCATGATTCTTTTCGTGTTTTAAGTCAATCATACAATCTATACTATGACGTTGTATCAAATTCTATTTCTTCCGATCAGCTAAAATCTAATCTCTTAACTCTTCTTAACACATAGTATTCTATAAACTGTTTAACTTAATTTCGCACACTATTTAAATTTATCTTTATAGTGCATTATGATTAGTATAAATGGATGATGATATTAGGTCTGTAGCCGTATAGTAGTCAATTCATTTGTATTGCATGTAAAAGTATATTTCACAACCTTTCCAACAAGTATAAATTGTATATAGTTTATTTATTCCAATAATTGTTTAAGAATTTGAAAATTGAATTTGTGGGTAAATCGTAAGTGTAGAAATTAGTACTTGTCAGGGTATATATATACGATAACTATGATTGTATAACATACTTGTAGAAAAACTTTTAGTCGAAATACGTGTTTTGAAGCCGCGAAAAATAATAAAGTTATAACTCAATTTTCAACTTAAGCTACTTTGACTTGTTGACACAGAAATAAATAAATCCGTCTGTTCACAGAGTTTTGATACATGGAACTCAAGTTATTTCCGCATCAGTAGTTACCGTCGGATGCCTAGGCGAAAATTCATCACAGGCACGAAACAAATTATATAAACGCGATAGGTTCCCGACAAAACAGACGCATTAATAATATAACGGATAGAGTAATGGATTCCTCCGGACCACTACTTTCTAGTCTCTTTTTAAATAAAAGGTTCAATCAAAATAAAAAGAAATTGCCGATAGACGAGAAGACCCGACTTTCGTACCCGATAAAGAAAACTAATCTATTATGGAAGACTTCGAATCTGATTCCGATTAAATTTTTTTTTATTAAAATTCATGTAAATTTATTTATTTAATGTATTAAAAAAATGTTACGTAATTCAATCCAGCAAATCAAAAACGTATTTTAATAAGTGCGAATTTTCTTTACAAATAATCGCTGGCCTCTTATGAAAGGGTCAGAACTTAAAGGTGTTTGTTGCATTGCGCGAATTTTTACATGTATTAGCATATATTGATGTGTTGTTAAGTTTGCTTGCACCAGAAGCGATACTTGATCATTTAAGCTTGCTGGTAAAATAGGTGGATTCGCTTGTAGGATAGCAAAACGAACATCTTTAGTAGTAGATACATCAATTTGTGCTACTTCCGCATAAGTGGCAACTGGAGTGTTTTCATGTTGACGTAGGCATATCACTAGTAAACAGCGTGTTCAAGACGGGCCCTAGGACACCTTCTTTAATGTTACGGATAGTCGACGTATCATCTTTGAATTCAACCATAAACGATCGATATGATAAGTATGACCTGACAAATAAGAAATATTGTGTGGATAGAATTGATTTGATCTTCCAGAGTAGTCATCATGCCACACTCTGTCAGATGCCTGCTGTACGTCCAGAAACATAACCGAGCAGTACATTTTCCTTTCGAAAGACTGGAGGATGACATTAACTATGCAGTGACTCTGTTCCTTGGTACCAAGTCCGTGTCTAAACCCAAACTGATGGTTTCAAATAGCACACCTTTTGCCCAATACTAACAGCAATCTACCAAGAAGTAGCAAGCTGATCGGTCTGTATGACTTTAAATTACTATATGGTTTACATTTAGGTACCACAAAAAAAATTTTTGTTTTACACTCGAATTAAAGACCAAAACGGAATGCAAAAGATAAGAAGTTTAAAAATAGACTTTTTACCGTTTGAGATTGCAGTTTATGATACTTTGTTTTAAACCGGCGATGTCTATCACACGAATAAAGACAACCTGTCGCGACGAAAGTTGATCAGAAACTCTCTGTTCACCAAAAATAGAAAATTTTGTTATACTCGTACCTTGATCTGATATAATTTTTCATAAAACCAATTAATTAATTTTATATAAAAATATTTTAAATTTAAATTCTACTTAAATAAAACCAATTTTATTTTATAAAAGAAAATTTAATACAGTCAACTTTCCATAATTCGAACTAAATCGAGTTGCAACTTTTCGGGGAAATCCCTATCTGTGTGCTCGTTGTTTCGCTGATGACGTAAACGTCTTCCACTGTGTGATTTGTCGTCTCGTTCAAACTCATAGAACTGATTTATTTTGTTTATTATTCGGGGAAGTCCCTATTTGTAAAAATAACTCTTCATAATTCTTAACGACGTTGAGTAAGTTAAATTAAAGCCCACTATGAGAACGGTGTAGTCCGTCATGCTAATGAAATTAAATAAAAGAAAAATAATATGCCATCAAAACGTTTTTTAAAGTGTATGCCAATTGAAGATAAATTTTAATTAATAGAAGTAAAAAGTGGATCAAAGAGATAGGACGTAACTCAATAATATGCTGTACCGCCGTGTACGGTTACTATTATTTTAAAAATTAACAACAAAAAAAAAAAAAAAACATTATTGCTCGGAGCTAGTAAGACCAACTGAAAGATGAAAACGACGGTGTGGAGAATGAATTTATTGACCATGTTTCCAAGAAAGATACAGCCGATTCCTTAGCCATTTTAAATATGTACATACATATATAAAATTGAATAGTAGCACAACTGATGATCATTTTGAAGCATTAAACTAATTAGAACATATTTTTATTGACTCTTAACAAAAAAACAAGTAAAAAGAAGATTAACTTTGATTATGCCGAAGTTGTAATACTAGTAGTTAGTCTTCATTTTACTGGTTGTACATATAAATTGAACAAGAAATAATAATAAATTATACTGTTAACATAGCAATTGCAGTCAAAGACAGATCTCCAAGCAATCTAAGTGGCATTGCACAGAATGTGTTGAAGAAGTTTGACCAGGCTGTAACCTCTCTGGGCTAGAAAGTAACCCAATTAAAACAAATCTGGTCTGTTTTACAAGAAAACAGTATTCTAAAACTCTGGTAGACAGAAGTATACCACTACCTTTTTCGGAAAACAAAAAATATATGAGTACATTTCTGGATGATATTTTAATATTTAGGACCAAGAAGGCTTTAAGCATCAAATGGAAAATTTCACATAAAACCGCCTACTGGCATTATATAGCGGTCAACAGGCCAATTCTCTTGTAAGGATCCAGCTTTGGAAAAGGCTGCATAATTGAAGATATTCCAGAGGTGTAATTGGATTGGATACAACCCTACATTTACTACCACTCGATGCTTCGACAGGAAAAAAATACCATTCCGAATTTGAGATACTGGCAAACCAAACTAAAAGCCATGCATCCATATTCTCACGGGACAGCTGCACTCCATGCAATGCAGGCTTCTTATACACCAATGTTACTTACATCACATAATGTAAAAATTCCTCTGAACAAAAAATCCAGTTTCAATTACATATGTATTTGTTTTTTACACAGTACAAAAAATTTACTTGCCAAAGAATGCAATAATATTCATATTTAATATCTGTAATGAGCTGGCTTAAATGGACCGGTTTTGTTCACGCCTAGGTAATTGGATTGTTTGTCTGTTAATTTTGTTAGTTTAACGCCTAATTTGTCCAGGTGCAGACTAGCAACTTCTTCATCTAATATTTTTGGCAACATGTGTACGCCAATTGTATACTGATCAGCCTTTGTCCATAGTTCGATCTGAGCAAGAACTTGATTAGTAAATGAATTTGACATAACAAAACTGGGATGACCATGTGCACATCCCAAATTGACAAGACGACCTTCAGCTAATAGTATGATGTGCTTACCATTGGCAAGTGTAAAGCGATCAACCTGCGGTTTAACATTTACTTTCTCTGTGGCATTGACATTCAGCCACGCAACGTCAATTTCACAATCGAAATGACCAATGTTGCAGACAATGGCATCATCCTTCATATTAGCAAAATGTTCTTTAATAATTATGTCCTCACAGCCGGTTGTAGTAACAAAAATAGTTGCTTTTTTGCTAGCCTCATCCATTGTGGTGACTTCGTAACCTTCCATCGCTGCCTGCAAAGCATTAATTGGATCGATTTCGGCAATAATAACGCGACCACCAAAAGCTTTAAGAGCTTGAGCGCAACCCTTGCCCACATCTCCATAACCAGCAACACAGCACACTTTGCCGGCAATCATCACATCGGTGGCACGTTTAATACCATCAATAAGCGATTCTCGACAACCATACAAATTATCGAATTTGCTCTAAATTCAAGTAAGACAAACAGCAAAAAAAAAAAACATGATTTCATTAAAAAGAAAACATACTATTCTTTAACATTTTAACTTACCTTTGTTACCGAATCATTTACATTAATCGCAGGCACACCGAGTTTACCTGATTTGAACATTTTGTATAGATTATGAACACCAGTTGTTGTCTCTTCACTAAGGCCTTTGATACCTTTCAAAAAATCACCATATTTCTCATGCACCAAATTGGTCAGATCACCACCATCGTCAAGTATCAAATTAAGCGGTTCTCCATCATTAAATACCAGTGTCTGTTCAATGCACCATGCGTACTCTTCATCGGTTTCACCCTTCCACGCATAAACAGACACTCCAGATGCAGCTATAGCAGCCGCAGCATGATCCTGTGTACTAAATATATTACAACTAGACCATTGTACCTTTATCATAAAATGAAAACAAAAAAGGTGAACATTTACAATTGAGAGACTTGAGTTAAATTTAAAAAAATTGATTGCTTATGGATTTGAGAAATTCAAAAACATGGTATACAATAAGAGCATCAATAAACAGCCTAGATTATCGCACATAAACTTGCCCTCTGGAGACCTCTATAAGTAAGCAAACAAAAAACAAAATATTTTTGGCTGCTTGCTATTATGTGATAATGATGAAAAAAATTTTTTTTATAACTTTCCTTTAGTGGTGTGATCCTACAACGTTTCAAGTAACTTTGAAACTTCTTACCTCAGCACCTAGCTCGACAAGTGTCTCGATTAGCACCGCCGTTTGTACAGTCATATGTAGGCAACCAGCAATCCGCGCACCTTTCAGAATCTTTGAGGGGCCATACTTTTTGCGGCAGGCCATCAAGCCTGGCATTTCATTTTCTGCAATAATGATTGCTTTACGCCCCCACTCGGCTAAACTGATATCGGCTGCAAATAAAGATAATCCATCAATAACATAGTCTTCCTGTCTAAGTATATGAGAGTTACAAGTTATAGGTAACCTATAAAGTGTAAATTTCAGCTTGATATATTAAAAACTGTTTAACTAATCAGAATTGAGCGAGACCTACATACATAGGTCATGACTGTTAGGGGGTTAAAAAATTATAAAAATAGAAACGGGTCACGTAGTATGGGTACGTTCCCTTAACATAAGTTTGTGTCCACAACACGGTATACGAATGACTGCTGCAACAAACTTCAAGGTGAAGGAATAATATAATTCACACTTTGTGTGATTATAAGACATAAGAGAATATTTATGAAGATCAGATTGTTTTACACTAATATCTTATATATGTACCTTAAAAATTCTTCTCAACGTGGTATTTTTTTATATTTAACCTCAATAATTGAGCGACATTATACGGATGCTTAGGTATTAAATCAATTTAAATGTTTAGTTATTAAATTGAATTAATTTATCTACTTACCAACTTTGTATATAGGCTTCGGCATATCTTTTGTTTGCTCACAACGCACTGATTTTATTTGAGAAAGATATAAAAACCGACTGTTTGTTACTATGTATCGTGCTCGTAAACCCTAAATGGCGGCAGTTAAATATACAATAACAAGTCTTCAAATATGAATACATGCCGCAACTTTAGGGGTGTGTAAACATAAAACTGTGGGTACCGAAAATAACATTCAAAAACTCGCGCATTGAAGAAAATGTAGCAGAAATATCATTATTGGATTAATTTTCAAAATTTTATTATATTACAACAAAGAATTCAAACTATAGTCTCACGAGAACTTACATATGAACACTCCTTCTATTATTTGTTGAAACAATTATGCCGGTGAAAATTACTTATGGCAAACGGCTTCACAATAACAGATTGTTCAGTAGTAACCATAACTTCTTTTGATAAATGTTCATAGCTCCATAACTATGACTATGCCGAAGTCGTAATATTCTTCACGCACCTTTTATATTATCTGATTGTTTTTGTAAGTTGACCAGGGCCTTGAAATTACATGGTTGGTGGATATGGGTCAGACTTTTCTAGTGTCAAATTCAAGTCGATCGTACAAGAAACAAAATTTTTTTAAACAAGAACATAAATTTGTATCCTCCGATTCGTCTGATTCTGTAAACCAAACTTCATGACAAACTTATAATCCTATTCACTGCGTGAAGAATAGATAAAGATATGCATATTAATAGTCTTTTCACATCGAAAGAGAATCGGCTCTATGTTGAATCAACCATTGAATCTGGCAACAACCACAAGGAAAAATGACAGTTTTTGCTTTAATATGTGCATAGAATCAGGTAGATTCAATAATGGAATCGGCTGTGAATCAAAACAGAACTGCCAAATTTCTGACTATGTTCGAAAATTTTCGGTCATTTCCGGTTAGAAGCTCTCATTATCGACAGACTTCCGCTCTTTTTTTCTTTCGAAACAAAACAAAAAACAGAATCAGAATCACCGGTGTAAACGCAAAATTGATTCTCAATGAATCACTTTGGTGTAAATTCACTATAAATTACAAACAAACATAAACAAAGAGGAATGCTAAAACATTTGCTTTGCGTTACCCACACTAGTGTGCAAGCAAACACCCAAGCACAAAGAAGAATGAACGATTAAAGAGGCACACCCTTACCCAAATGTGTAAGCGGTCTTAGCTGTTGCATATAGTTATGTATGTATATATGTAGAAGAGAGAAGAAGAAGATAGATAATATGAATTGTAAATTGTTAAGGTACCTACACACTGTAGATTTTTTCCGTAGAGTAGCTCTAGTTAGAGCTCTCTACGTTTACTCTAGGTGGTGTACACAACACCGAGAGCACTCTAGCAGTTGCCTCTCTCAGCTCTAGCTAGACCAACAAACTCTAGGTAGAGTGAACAACAATCGATAGTGTACACAGAGATAAGACACTCTAGCTATAGTGATCTATCTCTATTCATCATGCTAAATAGAGTAATCAATATTGATAAGAAATGGTACGCAGTACTGTGTACGTTTGTTTTTAGGGTTCCGTACCCATAGGGAGCTAACGGGCCCTAATACTAAGCTTACGATGTCCGTCCGTCTCCTGCTCTATCTCATGAACCGTAATAGGTAGAGAGTTGAAATTTTCACAGAGTGTGTAATTCACTTGTGTGTAAAACGAGAAATACTAAAAATACATATTTTTAGAAGCATTGTTCTTTAATTTAACCTTTTGTTTAAATTTTTTTTTGTTTTTTTGTAGTATACTTTTAAGCTGTAATTGTAGTATACTTTTAGGCTGATAAATATATACATAATTTAATATTTTAAGCAAAAAATCTTGTACGATGGTACGGAACCCTCCGTGTGCGAGTCCGACTCACACTTGCCTGATTTATTTTATTTTGATATTGTTTATATAAGTTTATATGTATGTATATGTTTTGGTGTATTGTATTTCTCATTGCAATTTTTATTTACACATTTCAATTATTAATTACTAATTAATTTTTAAAAAGTGAACAAAATAAATATTGTAATTAATAATAAATTAAATAATTGTTTAAAATTGCATTTTTGGATTTATTTATTTATATAATATTTCAATATAAATGTTTTAAATGGAAAGACATAAATTTTATTAAGAAAAATTGTTATATTAAATGTATACACATTCTATATAGTCGACACCAGGAGATGGTAGGTAATACAATTGATCTTAGTAGATAGTTATTAAATGTATTGATATTGCCATGTCAATTCTCCTTCCATGGAGAACGCTTTCGATTACACACAGTTGTCATCAACAACGCTCTAAATGCTCTCGACAGAAATATCATATACAAATGTAGTAATAATATACACAGCTCATAGAGAAATCTAGCTAGATTCGCTCTACGCGCTCTCAGAGACTGCTCTATCTAGAGCAAATTTCTCTATAGTGTACATACACAGCTAGAGCAGTCTAGCTAGACAAAGTCTACTCTAGCTAGAATTTACTCTACAGTGTACAGGTACCTTTAGATTGGTTTCTGATTCGCCAGTGAATTTTGACAGTAGATCCCAACGCTTAATGCTATTGCCTAAAAAATTATATAAGTCTTGAATCATTGCGAAAAAAATCTGTATTTCCAAACAACTGCTAACGGCATAATTTATCACTAAATTCAAATTATGACAGGAGCAATGTACATACTCCGCATTTGGCTGAATATTCTTTATCTGTTTTTGAACACCACTATAAACACCACTCATTACACTGACTCCATCATAACCTTGACCCACACACTGCTTTAAATCAATATTTTTGTCAGTAAATAATGTGACTCCTGCTTGACTAAATCTGGTGACTGCATAAAAAGCTAAAAATACTTCTCTTACTTCTATATCGACCGATTTTCTATCTGGTTATTACTGTATACCTCAGAACAAAGCGTAGCTGATCTACCTTCGATATATCCTGTGTAGTGTCCATTATGATAGCGAAAAACGGTAATGCTCTAATTTGTTCTAGCAGATTATTTTCAAGTTTACTCCTTAAACACTCAATTATTTTATTTTGAATTGTTGGACTCAGATATCTTGTAGATCCTAAAATCAAGAAGACGTGATTTAAAAAAGTTTTCGATTATAAACAATTAAAAAAATAAACAAAAATAAGTTGCTAACAAAATTTTTTTAAGTGAAATTTATTACCTTTGGGCATATCCAAAACTTACTTTAAAAAGTGATCATATAGTGCAATAAGCTCTATAACAGATAGAAAATAGCCGTGGTATCTTTCCTCCTGAATTAAGTTTTCCCGATGTCCATCGAATAACTTTGTAAGTACCATTTTCCATAATGATTCTTCTTTACGATTTTCATTGTCAACTTCCTTGTCGATATCACTTTTTTCCAAAGTTTGTACACAGCACATTCTTTCGAATGGCCGACCGAGAAACTGTGTTCTTTAATTCTATCTGTTATGTGCTTCCAGTCCCGATTGCCCGTACACCATACATTATTCCTTTGCGAAGGAAACAACCAGCAAGGTTGACAAAATGCAGCATCAAGAATGTTGGAATAGCACAGTATAGGTTGAGTAAAAAATGTTGGCCTATTTTTGTTGACTCTCTTCTTTTTCCTGACATTGCTTTCATTCAAGCATACCACTGGATTTCTCTTTTTTACCACTGATTTTACTTTAATTTAACACTACTTTACTTTATTAGTAGTTTACTTACAAAACTTTGCAGCAAATTTGATTTTTACTAATTTCGAATACTAAAAAGTGGGGAGTCCCGTGCAAATATGTAAGCCTGTCATCGCGAATGTAACTTTGGATGTGAACCAACCAGTCATACTAATCTAACTAATAAAAATTAAATATCGATACATCTTTACATAATATGTCAAAGAAAATTTGTTTCTTGTTATTATTACTGTAAGTTACTAAAATGTTGTAAATAAAATTAATTAAATGTACGGCATCGGCAGTGTCAGTTCACGCAATTCAATGTTTGTTGGTCAGGGGCCAAAAAGTTAAAAGTCAATTTCATTGAACTAGTATTACTAGTATTGTATACTCGTATGTATGTAACTTTTTTTTTCGTTCATGGCGGCCGGGGGCCCCTTGAGCTTAGGGACCCCGGGGCACTACCCCGCCTAGCACGTACTCAGCTCTACGCCACTGGTAACGAGAAAAAAGGAATGTTCCATATTGTCAAATAGATATTCGAAACCTGTGATAATGTGGTTTAGAAGTTTTCTGCTTCATTGGAATACAATTTTCTATTTGTCCATTTATTGTATTTCTAGTGGTCACTTGATAAATAGGAAACTGTTGCTTCATCAACTTCAAACAACATATTCCTGTATTAAATACCAAAAATTAGCAATAATGCAACAATAATTAAAAATTTTAAAATTTTGTCGCTTAAGCCTAGACATGATACAACTGCTGTAATACAATTTTATCATAGGGGTGGTGAAATGTGTACATGAGAGTCTCATGTACGTGGCTGTATGAAATATCCAATTTTTTGGATATTTCGTGCAACGAGAGAGTTTTTTGATGCTCTCTTTGACCATGTAGTGCATAGTTGTCTCATTTACTCCTCCATAAGGTGGGTGTGTATGAAAGAGACAAATATAGGTAAGTGGTCATTTGAGCGGACATGTGCGCTAGTGTGAAAAATTTGTGAAGTGCTGACGTCTTTTGAAATTTTTGTGTTTGTGAAATGCATTGAGTCATTGACATTGTCGTCTGCACACTTCAAAAGATAACAACAAATGGATGTGTAACAACTCACACAATTAATATTAAACACATTGCTTGTACATATTTAGTTAATCATTTATTTCTTTAAACTCAAGACACGTGCTTCTCGCTTCAAGCTTCAACATAAAACTACCATATTTACTTTCGACTCACATCATCCACAGCCTTGCCATCTGGTGTGAGCACGTCGCCAGTATTCTTTAGTGTTGGTAACGATCTCCACATTCCTCCTTTTCTTTCTAGACGTAGCTTCACGCCTTCTCTTGGACCGCAACCCACCTCTTGCAGAGCCGGGTTGTCTTGGAATGTCGGAGTTACCTGGGAAGACTGGCAAGTAGTCACTGGATGCACTGCTCCGTTATTCGTAGTCTCCAAACTGGACAGCGTACGCAACTTTCCTCAGATGGCTCACGTTCCTAGTATAACACTTTCCTCCTCCCGATACCTGCACTACATTTCCCTCTCGTTTTGTTACCACATATACTGTAGTGTGAAAGGTTGGCGTCAGATTATGAGGTATTACCTCATTCTTCAACAGAACCTTGTCCCCCACTTTTATATCAATCTCTTTTGCTTTCTTAGCGCTATCTGTCTTTTCCTTTCTGTTTTTGTATGAGATCTCTGTCCTTTTGTTCTGATTCTGCTACTTCTCCAATTATATCCTGTACCCCTGGAATTCCGATTAAACATTAATTCAGTTGGTGCTGCCCCTGTAGTACTGTGCGGTGTAACATTGTACATCATGACAAATTTTTGAATTTCTTTCTTGTAACCGACTTTATTAATGTTGGCTATCTTCAGTCGTTTCACTAACGATCTATTCATATTTTCAACCTCCCCATTAGCTTGAGGCCAGTAAGGAGGTATTGCCATCTGTTTAATTCCACTAGTCTTGCAAACATTTTTAAACTCACTACTTATGAACTGTCTCCCATTGTCAGTCGTTATAGTTTCCGTTATAGTTTCGATTAGAACTATTACATGCTCATTATTGGGTAACTGGCCCAGGAGATCGGTTGCTAGACATCTTCACGGTCCATTCGGAAATGGGTACCTCTTCATTGGAGCCGGATTCACTGGCTCCACACGTTTGACGTTTTTACGAGCTCCTCTGCATCCTTATCTAGACGTGGCCACCATACCTTGGATCGTAGTCTCCGCATCATAGCGCTTTCTCCCGGATGGCCCTCATGTGCCAGCCTTAGCACTGTATCCCTTAGTTCTTGCGGTATAACCAGTCTAGTGCCCCGCCGAAGAATGCTTCCAATCTTTGTATAACTCCAACCGGAACGGATAATATGGGCTCGACGTGCATAAATCCCATGAATTCTGATTGATGAACGTCATAACGTCTATCATTTCCTCATCCTGGGTACTCATTTCGGATATTTCTGAAATAGAAATAGAAAGTGAAATTGGTATTACACTCGCCACGATTTGAAAAATATTTTCCTCGCCCGCCCAGTCATAGGGGTCCATGTCGGTTCCCTGGCTGAGTCTTGACAATGAGTCAGCGATATTTTCTTTCCCCGCCTTATATATGTCTCGGAATCGGTAAGATTGTAGACGCAAAACCCATCTTTCTATCCTCGCCAGAGGCCGGGAAGTAGGCTTAAAAATTGCATCTAACGGTTTATGGTCAGTTATTAGTTCAAACTTCAGCCCAGCCAAATAGTAATAAAATTTATCTACGGCCCAGACTAGGGCGAGGCTTTCCTTTTCGGTCTGAGAATACCTTTACTCCACAATTGACAAACTTTTACTGGCAAATGAGATATTGCACCAGTCCGCACCAACGCTACTGGACTGGCATCTGCAATCAAACATGTTCTGTCTTCTAAATTGAAATATGACAATAGTGGAACTTGTGCAACTTTTGCCTTTAATTTCTTAAAAGCTTCATTTTGGCCTTCACCGTACGAGAATTTCTCATTGGTTTTCAACAGGCTTCTCAAAGGTTCCGTATCATTCGCCAGATCTGGTATAAATTTCCCCACTTATGTAACTAACCCCAGAAAACTGCGTAGCTCTTCTTTATTTTTCGCTGCTCTGAACGCCCTGATTACGTCGACCTTTTCGGGATCCGCTTCAATCCCTTTATCGAGGAGAATGTGAAATTTTCATTCTTTGAGTTTTCCATACACATTTTCTTTCATTCACTAAGACATTATGGCTTTGTTCTTTAGTGTTGGTAACGATCTCCACAGGATGTTATATAACTTCGTTGCATGCCTTGTGTGCTGTATCACACATACATACGTAATTGTTGTATTACAGCAATTGTATCGTATCTTTAGACGACACTTAACTTGTGTTGCATTTTCCCTTGAAAAATGGTTCCAAATATCGCTACGAACAGGAGCCATTAATTTTTTATATTTTACTAGACGGCCCGGCAAACTTCGTTTTGCAGCTGACACAATCGACCAAAACAACAAAACCAATGTGTTTCTAATGTTTATATTCGGTCTTGTGCCTTTTGCCGCTCTCAATCGAAATTTTCATAACGATCGTTGTGCTTGCTTTGAAAGAGGCACACATTGCTGTCTTTTGTCTGCGTCTGGGACAATCGATTGTTTCGATGTTTTCTGACAGCATCGATGGTTTTTGCGAAAACATCGATGTTTTTCCAACTATAGTTCTGACACTTTTTAACGGTTGAAGCGCGTTGTGACAAGAAGTAAGTGCCAATAAATGGAAAATAACATGTGTTTTAATTAGTGTTTTATTTATAAAAGATTAATTATTAATTGCGGTGGTCAATGAACAAATACTTGGAAAGTAAGTATACATGCATATACTCGTATACAAAAATATGTGTAAGCTCGCATTGGCTCCTTTTTTTTTGTCTAAGTTTTATGTTGGCTCGCCTGCATATATACATATGCATGAATACACTCATAAGTTTTAGGCCTGCACTGGCACGTTTCTTTGCTATTTTATATATTTTTAACAATCCCATGAAGAGATAATATTGTTTAATTTATTATTTTTTTATGAATAAATAAATTTTTTATTTGTGGGCATATTTTCCCACTTTTTTTGCGTTTTTATATCAAATGGAAATTTTCTATGAAACAATCGATAGTATCGATGTTTTCTTTAAAATCAATCGAAAACATCGATGGTCTCAAACATCGATGTTTCTCGAGCTCCAGTTTCTACAACAACGAAAACAACACACAATTCAAGAAGTAGCAAAGCATTAACAACAGAAAAGCTAGATAAAATGTTTGTGTATGGATTTGCCAAATTAATAACAACAATAATTGGGAGAGCAAACACAATTTCGTGACCGTACTCAGATACTAATATTTTTATTTTTTTTTGTTTATATTGCAACTAGTTTTAAGAGAAATTTAAACTAACGGGCAATTTTAATTGGGCTTAGCTAATGCTCATCATTTTGTGGGGACTCCTGATTGCAGAGATTTGGGTTACTCTAGGAGTTGATGCGGCTTTTTGCGTTTCAGCATTGTTTTCCAACCATTTGGATCTTTAAGGCTTGAAGCTTCATTATATGAACACTTAGCCTTTTCAAATGAGACCTCGCATATTTCCGAATGGTAATTGAGACTGAATCGATGCCAAGATCACGTTCAATAGAGCTGCTACGGACGTACCAGGGTGCATTCATAACACATCTCAGCACTTTGTTCTGGAACCTTTTTGCTGGAACACGAGCATCCCCATAACTGGATACCATAAGTTCATATAGATTTAAGTATTTGTTTGTATAATAATACTTTGTTGTAGGTCGATAGCGCAGGCCGCCTACCTATGAGCCAATACATTTTTCTGAATTTTAGTTCAAGTTCTTCTCTTTTTTTCTTTACATGTTCATTCCACTTGAGCTTGGTGTCCAGAGTCATCCCTAAGTATTGAGCAGTATTATGGTGTGGAATTTGTACGCCATTTATATACAATGGGGGGTATCGTATTTTGTTGTTGGCTGTATCTTCAACAAATGTTGCAGTAAAGCAGTTTTTGTTGGTAGGTAGATCACATGTGAATAAAATATAAAGGATGGGACCCAGTACACTAACCTGGGGAACTCCAGCCTTAATTTCTTTGAGTTCTGAATTCGTATATTCTTGTTTAATACGAAAGAAGCGATCTGTCAAGTATGATTTTAGAAAGTGATAATATTGTTTGGGTAATAACAGTTTAATTTTATTTAGTAGGCCATTTTGACAGACCTTGTCAAAAGCTTTTGATAAATCAAGGAAGACTGCAGAGCACACCTTCTTTTCTTCTAAAGCATTTTCGATAACTCTAGTTATTCTATGTACTTGATCTAGCTTTGAATAATTCACGCGGAAACCAAATTGGTGGTTAGTCTTCTTTGGTCAATGATTTGGTTAAGAAGTTTAACAAACAGCTTCTCCATAAGTTTTGAAATTATGGGAAGCAGAGATATTGGTCGATACGATGTTACATCGTGCTCTGGTTTTCCAGGTTTGTTTAACATTATTACCTTTGCTGTCTTCCAATATATGGAAACATGTTTCATTATTAAGGTAGTGTTCATGAGTAATGTTTGCTTAGATATTATATTTTGGGGGAGTTGCTTTAGTACTTCGTTGGTGATGAGACCAAACTTAGGAAACTTGTTTGGCTTTAGTTTCATTATCTCTTCAGATAGCTCAGCTACTGTTACAAGGGGGATTTCAATATCATTGCCGAACGGACAAAGTTCCATCTCAGATGCTCTTGATGAATCATATGGGTTAAAGGTGTTCTCTAGATAATCTGCAAAAATTTGTGCTTTTCTCCGCAACTTTTGGCCCACATGTTATCTGGTTTTTTTATTGGTGGATATCGCACAGTTGCTTGTGCAAACTTTTTTGTGTACTTCCAAAGTGAATAATCAGTGTTACGGTCATTATTCAGAATTCATATCTAGACCATTTTCAATTCACAGAAGAAGGCTGAAGTTTTTCTCGAAATAAAGAAGTCTATAAGACCGGGTGTTTTTTGTGGATCTGTTGACCAGTACGTTGGTGTGCCAGTAGAATAGGTATTGCATCCTGTCATTTTCAGGGTTTTATAAAGTTCTCTGCCTTTTGTTGTGATGAGTCTTGAGCCGCAGAAAGTGTGTTTTACATATAAATCACATTTGATGGTGGAGGGATATATACGGCTGTTTATGATAATCTGATTCTTCATAGTGTTTGATACTACTTCTTACTATAACAACACTACTTCAGTATGGAGAATAATGTTTAGTTCGTCGTGGTGTTTCAGTAGTCGGTTAGCGTTCCATAACATAATTTTTAGGAATCTGGGCATGTTTACTTAACTTGGTGTAAAGCTTTTCGAGATTTCGCAGCCTCATTTCAAGTGTTGCATTAAACTCTTGCTGTTTCACAAGTCTATCCAATATTTGTTGTAATATATTCGTTTTCTCAGTTTTTTTTTTATCTTCAGCAACTTGCGAGTATTCCGGTAATTTTTGAAATGTATCCTTATTTTGAGCAATTGGTTTGTTCTGATACCTATTTGGCTGACTCTCTAAAGGTTTATTTGTGAAATTTTTGCAACAATACATCCTCTGTAGCTAGCAGGATGGGAATCACCACAGTTACAGCACTTTGGTTGCTGCTGTTCTAGTTTCTTATAGTCTATTGTCTTGGGCTTTCCTGTGCACTTGACATACCTTGGCTGTTTCGAACAGTAGTTCTGCGTGTTGCCAAAATCGTGGCATGATTTACACTGAGGGATCATTTTTGATTGCTTAACTGCCTCGATAGTCACCATAGAGTGCAATATAGTCTTAATTTCATAAAAGTTTTTTATATTTTCTGTTGCATTAAAGGTAAGGAGGAACCTGTCTAATGGTTGTTTCGTTTTCCATTTTAACTAATTGACTGCACTTATAGCTTTGAATCCTTGCTCTTTAAGATCAGATATTATGGCTTGTGAGAGATTTTCGCTTGTTAAAACTTTCGTTACATTTTTAAAATCTTCAGCATCTGATTTTGATTTTATATATATTATTGTTAAGAAGTTTGATATAAAACTCTTTTTTGGATTGAGTTTTTGCAATGCTAAATAGTTGCTGGTATTCACATCCCCCCGATAGCATTATAGGTGGGGGCCGTGGAACCTTTTTTAATTGCTGATCACTTGTCAATTTTGAAGTGATCTTAGGGGACATAGATTCGGGAGGGTCAGGTGACTGATCAGGCTTTCTTTTTTTACTGGGTCTCCTTTTCAGGATTCAATCAGTCTCGTGAGCAAGCTCCTCTTCATCTGTTTGATAAACAGTATTTTTTTTTATTTTTTTTGGTCAGAATTGTGTGAATTTCCAATAGTTGCTGGTTTGGACTTTAGTTTTAATTCAGTGTTTTCATTTTTTAGATGGGCCACTTCTTTCGCAAGTTTGGCACACATTTCTTCCATTTTCTCGAGTTTCTTGTTGAGCTCTTTGATACTGTCAAGATTGTTTGGCATTTTTCCTCCGCCAGGTGGAGGTGTTCTAGTAGGTGGCATTAATTATAATATACAATTTTTTCAATTGAAATACTTTTCAAACACCCCCTTGTTTTATTAACTGGGCAACCAATGACAACAGCTATTGCTATCAGTTGATGATGCTGCGCTGTTGAAATTATACAAATCTACTGCTAGCCTGTGTTGTTGTTATTGTCCTAGCTTGTAAAAATTGTTGTTGCTATTGCTATTCTAGAAGTAATAGTAGCTTTACAGTGGCTCGCATCACGAAGATTCGGTTTTGTGGTATACAGTGGTATTTTAGTATCACAAACAGCTGTTGTTTGTTTTCATTCTACATACAAATGAAACGTTGTGGATAATTCTGATAAATAAAATGGACATTCTGTGAAAAGACCATGATTGAGAACAATTTGCAGTGCGTAAAATAATTCTTACAGCTTTCTTTTTCATTCCTGCTACTTATTTTATTAATATTAAAAAACAAAATTACAATTTCCTTCAAATTGTTTCGAGCCATGATCATCTGTTTTGTGTGGCGCGCAAAAAAAAAACGAAGAAGAAGACACATGACAATCATAAAAATTACGAAATTATGAAAATGATGCCAACCTACATGAAAAAAGTACCCAGACATTTTAAAACTGACCATAAAAAATAACCGAATATTTTTGCATTTCTATTTGAGATTAGCATCTTTCAATCGAATCACTCTACTAGCGTGGTTACACTGCTTCAAATTATATGTTTAAAAACTAGGTGTTTACACTTTGTTTTTTTTATGCAGTCAGATGTTTTTTTTTTTTAGCTATACATACAAAAGGAACGTTGTGGCTAATTGCGAGAAATTAAAATGGAAATTGTGTGAAAAATACATGGTTAAGAACAATTCGCAGTGTATGCAAATAATTCTTGCAACTTCTTACTTCATTCCTGGTACTTATTTTATTAAAATGTAAAAATAAAATTACAATTTAAAATTTACTTCAAATTGTTTTGTGCAATGATCAGCTGTTTTATGTTTACCGCACAACGAAAAAGTACAAAAATTAACACAAAAAAGGCAGAAATTTCCCAACACTGCTGCGGGGCGACCAGTCGACAGTTGTTTAAAATATAGTTTTTTTCAACAGTTTAAAAACTTCTTCGATTTCTACAATAACCACCCTATATTACGTCACTTTTCCCTGGGGTTGCTGTAAAAACAAATAGTTTTTTAAACTGTTTCAGGAAAAAAACTGTTTTTTCCTCAGTCTAAATACGCTATATAACAACAACCCCTCAATTTTGTCATTTTCCCTGTTGTTATTGTCAAATGGAAATCGAATCATAGTCGCATCTTCATAGATTCGAACTCACTGTAAAGCCTCTATATTATTGCTGATGTTAATGTTCTTACAGTAATGTAACGTTTCGTTTCGTTTTCTTGTTGTTGTTAATAAATTTTCTATTATCAAAGCTAACCAAAATGCTTTCTAAAGTTATTATTTATTTTGTTTTCCTTTATCGCAAGATTAGTTCACTGAGGCAGGCGCTGTTGTGAGCACGTCTGTTCACTATTAATAAATGAGAGGAAAAAATACAACAATAACAACAACCAAAGAAATTTCAAGAAGCAGCTCAGCATTAACAACGAAAAAACGTAAAAAACGTTTTGTGCTTGGTGGTGCAGTGGTTTTCCAAACACTTAATACTAGAAAATATTAAACTTTAAATAATTAAAAAAAATAAGTACACAATTTGATACATTAGGATTCATTTGTTCTTTAAAAAAAAAAATTATTAAAATCGGTTCACTATATTTTGCGCCAAATGAAAAAGTGGTATAAAACTATCTATATTTGGAAAACGGTGCCACCTACCGGGTCCAAACCTTCTAGGTGGTCCCATAAATACAACAACAAAAAATTGATCAAAATTGGTCCAGCCGTTCTCGAGTTAACCCCTTATATACATTTCGACGAATCATTTTTATATATGTGGAAGATAGATAGATAGATTGTTTATTACACGGTCTTTTTTTACAGGATTTTAAAATAACACGTATTACAAATGAGACCAATAAATGTTTTTTACACGATTTTTTTTTTATGTTGCAAGAAATCAAAGAATTTAAAGCTGTTTTCTACATAAAGCAAGCGCTTAAAACAAGACCGTGTAAAAAAGAGTTATAAAAATTCACATTTTTTCTGCTGCAAAAGTGAAAGCAAAAATTGCGGTAGAAAGGGCTGGGAAAGTTTGAGTAGTGCTGCCAAGTTTTCGATCATGTCCGCCTTTTTTGGTCATTCACGACACAAATAGCACCATTGCACAAAAAAATTTGAAGAAAATTTTAAATTTTAATTTTTGTTTCAAATATTAATAAAATAAGTAGCATGAAGGAAAAAGGTAGCTGCAAGAATTATGTGCATCACTGCGAAGTGTTCTCAATCATGTACTTTTCACAGAATGTCCATTTTAATTATCACAATAAGCCACAACGTTCCATATGCATGTATAACCAAAACAAAAAACAGCTGTTTTTTGAAGCAAAACCATTGTGTGAACGTTCGCTGGAAAAGCAACAATTTTAAAGCAGTGTAAATCGGGCATTATAGTGGCTTTACAGTGGCTCGAATCACGAAGATTCGGTTTTGTGGCTTACAGTGGTAATTTAGTATCACGAACAGCTGTTGTTTGTTTTGATTATACATACAAATGGAACGTTGTGGCTAATTGTGATAATTAAAATGGACATTTTGTGAAAAATATATGATTGAGAACAATTTAGAGTGTATGCAAATAATACTTGCAGCTTCCTTTTTCATTACTGCTACTCATTTTATTAATATTTAAAGAAAAAATTACAATTTAAAATTTTCTTCAAATTGTTTTGTGCAAAGATCAGCTGTTTTATGTGCGGCGCCAACCTACATGGAAGAATTGCCCAGCCCTGTTAAGACTGACCATTCAAAAAAACCGAGTCTTTGCGAATCTATTTGAGATTAGCATCTCACAATCGAATCACTCTACAACAACATCCCCTCATTTTTGTCATTTTCCCTGTTGTTGTTGTCAAATGAAACTCGAATCATTGTCGCATCTTCATAGATTCGAATCTTCGCTCACTGTAAAGCCACTATTAGGTGATCTGATAGTGGAACAGCTGTTACTTTGTTTTGGTTATACATATAAAAGGTACGTTGTGTCTAATTGTGAGAAATTAAAATGGAATAGTGTGAAAAATACATCACTTAGCTTTCTTGTTTTCATTTCTGCTAATTATTTTATTAAAATTTTAAAAATAAAATTACAATTTTTTCCTAACACTAACAAGAGTAACAGTCGTCAATTCTGAATAACAGGCAACAGACTCGAACAATCACAAGGAAATTGATGGCATTCAGGGGTGTTTGTAGAATGGGATTCGAATGATTATCATATCAATAATTGATACGCCTGCGTTGGTGATCAGGGCTGGGACAAACACCCCCTTGTTTTACTAACTGGGCAACCAATGACAACAGCTATTGCTATCAGTTGATGATGCTGCGCTGTTGAAATTATACAAAACTACTGCTAGCCTGTGTTGTTGTTATTGTCCTAGCTTGTAAAAATTGTTGTTGCTATTGCTATTCTAGAAGTAATAGTAGCTTTACAGTGGCTCGCATCACGAAGATTCGGTTTTGTGGTATACAGTGGTATTTTAGTATCACAAACAGCTGTTGTTTGTTTTCATTCTACATACAAATGAAACGTTGTGGATAATTCTGATAAATAAAATGGACATTCTGTGAAAAGACCATGATTGAGAACAATTTGCAGTGCGTAAAATAATTCTTACAGCTTTCTTTTTCATTCCTGCTACTTATTTTATTAATATTAAAAAACAAAATTACAATTTCCTTCAAATTGTTTCGAGCCATGATCATCTGTTTTGTGTGGCGCGCAAAAAAAAAACGAAGAAGAAGACACATGACAATCATAAAAATTACGAAATTATGAAAATGATGCCAACCTACATGAAAAAAGTACCCAGACATTTTAAAACTGACCATAAAAAATAACCGAATATTTTTGCATTTCTATTTGAGATTAGCATCTTTCAATCGAATCACTCTACTAGCGTGGTTACACTGCTTCAAATTATATGTTTAAAAACTAGGTGTTTACACTTTGTTTTTTTTATGCAGTCAGATGTTTTTTTTTTTTAGCTATACATACAAAAGGAACGTTGTGGCTAATTGCGAGAAATTAAAATGGAAATTGTGTGAAAAATACATGGTTAAGAACAATTCGCAGTGTATGCAAATAATTCTTGCAACTTCTTACTTCATTCCTGGTACTTATTTTATTAAAATGTAAAAATAAAATTACAATTTAAAATTTACTTCAAATTGTTTTGTGCAATGATCAGCTGTTTTATGTTTACCGCACAACGAAAAAGTACAAAAATTAACACAAAAAAGGCAGAAATTTCCCAACACTGCTGCGGGGCGACCAGTCGACAGTTGTTTAAAATATAGTTTTTTTCAACAGTTTAAAAACTCCTTCGATTTCTACAATAACCACCCTATATTACGTCACTTTTCCCTGGGGTTGCTGTAAAAACAAATAGTTTTTTAAACTGTTTCAGGAAAAAAACTGTTTTTTCCTCAGTCTAAATACGCTATATAACAACAACCCCTCAATTTTGTCATTTTCCCTGTTGTTGTTGTCAAATGGAAATCGAATCATAGTCGCATCTTCATAGATTCGAACTCACTGTAAAGCCTCTATATTATTGCTGATGTTAATGTTCTTACAGTAATGTAACGTTTCGTTTCGTTTTCTTGTTGTTGTTAATAAATTTTCTATTATCAAAGCTAACCAAAATGCTTTCTAAAGTTATTATTTATTTTGTTTTCCTTTATCGCAAGATTAGTTCACTGAGGCAGGCGCTGTTGTGAGCACGTCTGTTCACTATTAATAAATGAGAGGAAAAAATACAACAATAACAACAACCAAAGAAATTTCAAGAAGCAGCTCAGCATTAACAACGAAAAAACGTAAAAAACGTTTTGTGCTTGGTGGTGCAGTGGTTTTCCAAACACTTAATACTAGAAAATATTAAACTTTAAATAATTAAAAAAAATAAGTACACAATTTGATACATTAGGATTCATTTGTTCTTTAAAAAAAAAATTATTAAAATCGGTTCACTATATTTTGCGCCAAATGAAAAAGTGGTATAAAACTATCTATATTTGGAAAACGGTGCCACCTACCGGGTCCAAACCTTCTAGGTGGTCCCATAAATACAACAACAAAAAATTGATCAAAATTGGTCCAGCCGTTCTCGAGTTAACCCCTTATATACATTTCGACGAATCATTTTTATATATGTGGAAGATAGATAGATAGATTGTTTATTACACGGTCTTTTTTTACAGGATTTTAAAATAACACGTATTACAAATGAGACCAATAAATGTTTTTTACACGATTTTTTTTTTATGTTGCAAGAAATCAAAGAATTTAAAGCTGTTTTCTACATAAAGCAAGCGCTTAAAACAAGACCGTGTAAAAAAGAGTTATAAAAATTCACATTTTTTCTGCTGCAAAAGTGAAAGCAAAAATTGCGGTAGAAAGGGCTGGGAAAGTTTGAGTAGTGCTGCCAAGTTTTCGATCATGTCCGCCTTTTTTGGTCATTCACGACATAAATAGCACCATTGCACAAAAAAATTTGAAGAAAATTTTAAATTTTAATTTTTGTTTCAAATATTAATAAAATAAGTAGCATGAAGGAAAAAGGTAGCTGCAAGAATTATGTGCATCACTGCGAAGTGTTCTCAATCATGTACTTTTCACAGAATGTCCATTTTAATTATCACAATAAGCCACAACGTTCCATATGCATGTATAACCAAAACAAAAAACAGCTGTTTTTTGAAGCAAAACCATTGTGTGAACGTTCGCTGGAAAAGCAACAATTTTAAAGCAGTGTAAATCGGGCATTATAGTGGCTTTACAGTGGCTCGAATCACGAAGATTCGGTTTTGTGGCTTACAGTGGTAATTTAGTATCACGAACAGCTGTTGTTTGTTTTGATTATACATACAAATGGAACGTTGTGGCTAATTGTGATAATTAAAATGGACATTTTGTGAAAAATATATGATTGAGAACAATTTAGAGTGTATGCAAATAATACTTGCAGCTTCCTTTTTCATTACTGCTACTCATTTTATTAATATTTAAAGAAAAAATTACAATTTAAAATTTTCTTCAAATTGTTTTGTGCAAAGATCAGCTGTTTTATGTGCGGCGCCAACCTACATGGAAGAATTGCCCAGCCCTGTTAAGACTGACCATTCAAAAAAACCGAGTCTTTGCGAATCTATTTGAGATTAGCATCTCACAATCGAATCACTCTACAACAACATCCCCTCATTTTTGTCATTTTCCCTGTTGTTGTTGTCAAATGAAACTCGAATCATTGTCGCATCTTCATAGATTCGAATCTTCGCTCACTGTAAAGCCACTATTAGGTGATCTGATAGTGGAACAGCTGTTACTTTGTTTTGGTTATACATATAAAAGGTACGTTGTGTCTAATTGTGAGAAATTAAAATGGAATAGTGTGAAAAATACATCACTTAGCTTTCTTGTTTTCATTTCTGCTAATTATTTTATTAAAATTTTAAAAATAAAATTACAATTTTTTCCTAACACTAACAAGAGTAACAGTCGTCAATTCTGAATAACAGGCAACAGACTCGAACAATCACAAGGAAATTGATGGCATTCAGGGGTGTTTGTAGAATGGGATTCGAATGATTATCATATCAATAATTGATACGCCTGCGTTGGTGATCAGGGCTGGGACAAACACCCCCTTGTTTTACTAACTGGGCAACCAATGACAACAGCTATTGCTATCAGTTGATGATGCTGCGCTGTTGAAATTATACAAAACTACTGCTAGCCTGTGTTGTTGTTATTGTCCTAGCTTGTAAAAATTGTTGTTGCTATTGCTATTCTAGAAGTAATAGTAGCTTTACAGTGGCTCGCATCACGAAGATTCGGTTTTGTGGTATACAGTGGTATTTTAGTATCACAAACAGCTGTTGTTTGTTTTCATTCTACATACAAATGAAACGTTGTGGATAATTCTGATAAATAAAATGGACATTCTGTGAAAAGACCATGATTGAGAACAATTTGCAGTGCGTAAAATAATTCTTACAGCTTTCTTTTTCATTCCTGCTACTTATTTTATTAATATTAAAAAACAAAATTACAATTTCCTTCAAATTGTTTCGAGCCATGATCATCTGTTTTGTGTGGCGCGCAAAAAAAAAACGAAGAAGAAGACACATGACAATCATAAAAATTACGAAATTATGAAAATGATGCCAACCTACATGAAAAAAGTACCCAGACATTTTAAAACTGACCATAAAAAATAACCGAATATTTTTGCATTTCTATTTGAGATTAGCATCTTTCAATCGAATCACTCTACTAGCGTGGTTACACTGCTTCAAATTATATGTTTAAAAACTAGGTGTTTACACTTTGTTTTTTTTATGCAGTCAGATGTTTTTTTTTTTAGCTATACATACAAAAGGAACGTTGTGGCTAATTGCGAGAAATTAAAATGGAAATTGTGTGAAAAATACATGGTTAAGAACAATTCGCAGTGTATGCAAATAATTCTTGCAACTTCTTACTTCATTCCTGGTACTTATTTTATTAAAATGTAAAAATAAAATTACAATTTAAAATTTACTTCAAATTGTTTTGTGCAATGATCAGCTGTTTTATGTTTACCGCACAACGAAAAAGTACAAAAATTAACACAAAAAAGGCAGAAATTTCCCAACACTGCTGCGGGGCGACCAGTCGACAGTTGTTTAAAATATAGTTTTTTTCAACAGTTTAAAAACTCCTTCGATTTCTACAATAACCACCCTATATTACGTCACTTTTCCCTGGGGTTGCTGTAAAAACAAATAGTTTTTTAAACTGTTTCAGGAAAAAAACTGTTTTTTCCTCAGTCTAAATACGCTATATAACAACAACCCCTCAATTTTGTCATTTTCCCTGTTGTTGTTGTCAAATGGAAATCGAATCATAGTCGCATCTTCATAGATTCGAACTCACTGTAAAGCCTCTATATTATTGCTGATGTTAATGTTCTTACAGTAATGTAACGTTTCGTTTCGTTTTCTTGTTGTTGTTAATAAATTTTCTATTATCAAAGCTAACCAAAATGCTTTCTAAAGTTATTATTTATTTTGTTTTCCTTTATCGCAAGATTAGTTCACTGAGGCAGGCGCTGTTGTGAGCACGTCTGTTCACTATTAATAAATGAGAGGAAAAAATACAACAATAACAACAACCAAAGAAATTTCAAGAAGCAGCTCAGCATTAACAACGAAAAAACGTAAAAAACGTTTTGTGCTTGGTGGTGCAGTGGTTTTCCAAACACTTAATACTAGAAAATATTAAACTTTAAATAATTAAAAAAAATAAGTACACAATTTGATACATTAGGATTCATTTGTTCTTTAAAAAAAAAATTATTAAAATCGGTTCACTATATTTTGCGCCAAATGAAAAAGTGGTATAAAACTATCTATATTTGGAAAACGGTGCCACCTACCGGGTCCAAACCTTCTAGGTGGTCCCATAAATACAACAACAAAAAATTGATCAAAATTGGTCCAGCCGTTCTCGAGTTAACCCCTTATATACATTTCGACGAATCATTTTTATATATGTGGAAGATAGATAGATAGATTGTTTATTACACGGTCTTTTTTTACAGGATTTTAAAATAACACGTATTACAAATGAGACCAATAAATGTTTTTTACACGATTTTTTTTTTATGTTGCAAGAAATCAAAGAATTTAAAGCTGTTTTCTACATAAAGCAAGCGCTTAAAACAAGACCGTGTAAAAAAGAGTTATAAAAATTCACATTTTTTCTGCTGCAAAAGTGAAAGCAAAAATTGCGGTAGAAAGGGCTGGGAAAGTTTGAGTAGTGCTGCCAAGTTTTCGATCATGTCCGCCTTTTTTGGTCATTCACGACATAAATAGCACCATTGCACAAAAAAATTTGAAGAAAATTTTAAATTTTAATTTTTGTTTCAAATATTAATAAAATAAGTAGCTTCCTTTTTCATTACTGCTACTCATTTTATTAATATTTAAAGAAAAAATTACAATTTAAAATTTTCTTCAAATTGTTTTGTGCAAAGATCAGCTGTTTTATGTGCGGCGCGCAAAAAACGAAGAAGAAGACACATGACAATCACAAAAACGACGAAATTATGAAAATGCTGCCAACCTACATGGATGAATTGCCCAGCCCTGTTAAGACTGACCATTCAAAAAAACCGAGTCTTTGCGAATCTATTTGAGATTAGCATCTCACAATCGAATCACTCTACAACAACATCCCCTCATTTTTGTCATTTTCCCTGTTGTTGTTGTCAAATGAAACTCGAATCATTGTCGCATCTTCATAGATTCGAATCTTCGCTCACTGTAAAGCCACTATTAGGTGATCTGATAGTGGAACAGCTGTTACTTTGTTTTGGTTATACATATAAAAGGTACGTTGTGTCTAATTGTGAGAAATTAAAATGGAATAGTGTGAAAAATACATCACTTAGCTTTCTTGTTTTCATTTCTGCTAATTATTTTATTAAAATTTTAAAAATAAAATTACAATTTTTTCCTAACACTAACAAGAGTAACAGTCGTCAATTCTGAACAGGCAACAGACTCGAACAATCACAAGGAAATTGATGGCATTCAGGGGTGTTTGTAGAATGGGATTCGAATGATTATCATATCAATAATTGATACGCCTGCGTTGGTGATCAGGGCTGGGATGTTTCTGACAATACTGCAAAGGTTTTCGGCATTTCCAGTTAGAAATTGCTATTCTCGACAGCCTTCTTCTCTTGTTTTTTGTTGATCTCCAACATAAAACAGCTAATCATTGCACAAAACAATTTAAAGTAAATTTTAAATTGTTTTTTTGTTTGTTTTAAATTTTAATAAAATAAGTAGCAGGAATGAAAAAGGAAGCTGCAAGAATTATTTGCATACACTGCGAATTGTTCTTAATCATGTATCTTTCACACCATTTCTATTTTAATTTCTCACAATTAGCCACAACGTTCTATTTGTATGTGTAACCAAACCAAAAATCAGCTGTTCATGATTCAAAATTTTCTGTCTAAACGCCATAGTGTATGATCGTGATTCAGTCCTGTGTGATTTGACTACTAGTTAAACACATGGATACTGTGTTTAACATTTTACATGCAGACCACTTTGAACTCAATGAAAAGTATGGAGACCAACGATCTAGAGTATTGATTAGATTTAAATCTAATTATCATTATTCAAAAGGTGTGTTTGCATAAATTGTCTATTGAGAAGATGCATCCAAAGCACCTTGTAATGATACATGCAGCTGACTGTTCCGTGCGAGAGTCATTGTGGAGCCCGCTTTGAACAAAAGGCATGGAACATGCGTTGTAGCTTTTCCAATTTAATATATTTTTGGGTACCAAAAGTAGTCATTTTATATCAACTACTTCTCATTCAATATAAAGTTCTGCAATTAACGATATCAAAAGTACTTGGTATTGAATGAAAAGTAATTGGTATCATGAAGTCGTTACTTAAATCGTAACATCGCTAAGTAGAAGAATTAAATCTTGGTGATTCGCGTTTGTTTTATTGTTTTTGTGCTCGTTAAAAGCAATTTTAATTACTAAAAAAAGTGCATTATTCAAATGTGTAAATATTCTATTAAAAATACAGAATCCCAACATTTCCATTAAAGCAGTAGATATTTGGAAAAAACGCAAAAGCAGATTAAAGTGTTTAAAAACAACTGGAAAACAATAAATTTGTAAAAAGAAACGCTGAAAATCTGTCGAATCTGAATAGACTTAAAAATAAACTTACGAAAACCAATACCATTTTCGAATTTCACTAAAAAGTATATTCCAATCATATAAAATAAACTAAAGCAAATAAAATAAAAGAAAAATGGCTCTAAAAAAAGTAAAAGGCAACTTCGAGCGTATGTTTGATAAAAACTTGACAGATTTGGTGCGCGGTATAAGAAACAACAAAGATAATGAGGTGAGTCATATACAATACCAGTAAAGTTACAATGAAAGTGAAAATATACACTGAGCATCAAAAGAAAGTACACCTCAGATTCCCGAATTAAAAGTTTTATTAATATGAATATAAAATAAAAAGATAGTATGCAGAATTCAAGATTTATTCAATAAGACTTGAATTTAATAGAATCAAAACCAAACCAAAAATAATTCACTTTAATTGGAAAAGCGTTAAATTTTACGCATCACAAAAAAGTGCACAGTCAAAACACTTATTCGGGGAATAACCTTATATTTTGTTATATAAACGATTATTAGTTACGTGCTTTGTTATGTTAAAATATTGAATTGGTTCCTTTAATCCTTTACATTTTTAATGTTTTAAATTTTAATATTTTGTATGCTTATTTTATTTTTGATTTCATTACCTCAGGCTTATTGGAAAAGCTTTTTTGCGTGCAATCGACTTTTGGTGGACATCAGGAGAGAATTGAGCCAAATCTCTCCTGATGTCCACCAAAAGTCGATTTGCAAGATAACGTCGTTTGTGTATTTCCAGAACAGCTGTTTTTTGTTTTGGTTACATTTACATGCAAATGAAACGTGAGGAATTAAAATTGAAAATTCGTGAAAAATACACGAGCTTCGTCCCGCCTCAGAATCATGGCATCATCATGGTTAACTTAGTATCTGAATTAAATTCAGTTTTTATACTCTTCATTTTATTAAGGTATTGCTTGGGTTGCACTCGGGTCGATTCCCTTTATTGAAGCTCCTTGTTATATACGACATTTTTCGTTTTGTTGTCAGGTGGCAGATATGTATACCTACAACAGAAAATATGAAATAATACTCGAACAATAAGATTTATTAATAACACTCGCACAAAACATATAAATTGACCATCAACCTTTATATTATTATACTCTTCACGCATTGAATAGTATTATAAGTTTGTCATGAAGTTTGTAACACACAGAAGGAGACATCGGAGACCCCATAAAGTATATATATTCTTGATCAGCGCGACGAGACGAGTAGATCTAGCCATGTCCGTCTGTATGTACGCAAACTAGTCCCTCAGTTTTTAAGCTGGAGAGCTGAAATTTTGCATGGAGCTTTCTTTTTACCATACGCAGTACATTTGTCGGAATCAGCCGAATCGGAACATTAGGAGGTACCCCCCATACAAACCGGAATCCAAATGAAAGTTCTTATTAGAAAAACTGTTTTGCTTTTCATACTCTCGCCTTGAAATGCGAACACTACAAGTTTCTGACCGATATCCGCCAATCATAAAAATGTCAAGACCCTCGGAACACTAGGGGTGTACCGCTATACAAACCGGGATCCAAATTGAAAATTCTTATTAGAACATTTTTTTTGTTTTTTGTACTATGGAACTGAAATTGGGACACAAATCTGACCCGTATCCACCAACCTTCTAAATTTCAAGACTCCGTCTACTAGAAGGGGCGAGTATTACAACTTCGTTAGTCTTTTTTTGGTATTTTTTTTATTTTACTTGTCTATTTCTTCACTTCTTCTCTTTGTCTTCTTTGAAGTACGATCACTGTTCTACTTTGTGTATGCGGTTATGCTAGGTCATGCCACTAAGACAATTTTGTACACTTGTTGTTGCTCTAATGCTTTGATGTCACAATGAACAGAAACAGCTTCCAGTACATTTGCTTTTGAAACCTTGCAACTTTCAATATTTTCTGTTGGTATACATTAGAAATGAAACGGATATCCGGAAACTATCCGGTATCCGGCCTTAATTTAATATCCGGCTGGGTACCGGATTTAAAAAAAAAACGACGTTTATACTTTAGAGGCGCTTTATTTAATCAAAATTAATACTCGTACTGTACTAAAGGTAAATTATGATGTATGAACACCAATTTCTCTGCATTAAGAGGCAACAAACGGTTTCGCTTGTCTTCGTATACAAGACCTGCTTCCGAAAAAAGTCTTTCGCTGTACACGCTGCTGCAGGGCGCTGAGAGATATATTCTTGCAAATTTTGAAAAATTTGGATATTGTTCAGTATTAACTGACCACCAAATATAAGGATCTCGATCGTGACCAATGCGCACTGACTTCAGATAAAAATCAATCTTCGTTGCAATCGTGTTCTTTTTTAGTTTTGATTAATCATCGTAAGTAGAAATAAGAAACTAAAAATTTTTCAATGCACATAAGTTCTTTCGCAGAAATGAATGAAATGTATTTAAGAAGACAACATCTTTGAATTTGACATAAAAGCTTATTTACACATAAGTTCTTAGTTTATATGCAGTTCACTTTGATTTTATTGAACTATTTTTAACTTAAATCGACTCAAGCTTTTTAGTTAAAATATTTATGAAACAATGAAAGATGTTACCAAAACTTGTCTCCACTTAAGATATTTTGACGTATGCATTACTGTTTGAGAAAACTTAAGTGAAAAAGTAAATGGATATAACTATGCCATATTTTGAAGCGGTGAATAATAATAACATTCTAACTCAATTTACCCAATTTTCGACATAAGCTACTCTGACTTGTTGACACAGATATGTATGTATAACTCTTTCATAAGTAACTAAATACATAAACGTTTAGTAAGGAAAACCATCATTTATTGTTTATTCAATGCAATTTGATGCACTTAGGTAACCGATGAAAGAACAGCTTAATCGTTGTTTATAATTTAGGAATTCATTTCCACTTAAGGAACTGATGAACTAATAAGAAGCTATTGAAAGAATTGTTGAAGCTTTATTTGTGGTTTACTTTAAATTTGTTTGTTGTTGGTAAGATACAACAATTGGCTATTTTCGGCCGGATATCCGGTATCTCTGTCTCTTTTTTGCTGTTGCTAGTGTATTTCTTCACTTTTTCTCTTTGTCTTCTTTGAGGTCTTTTTTGTGTATGCATTATGCTAGGACATGCTACTAAGACAATTTTCAAAATTAATGAATTGTTCTTATAGTGGCTTTACAGTGAGCGAAGATTCGAATCTATGAAGATGCGACAATGATTCGAGTTTCATTTGACAACAACAACAGGGAAAATGACAAAAATGAGGGGTTGTTGTTGTAGAGAGATTCGATTGTGAGATGCTAATCTCAAATAGATTCGCAAAGATTCGGTTTTTTTGAATGGTCAGTCTTAACAGGGCTGGGCAATTCTTCCATGTAGGTTGGCAGCATTTTCATAATTTCGTCGTATTTTGTGATTGTCATGTGTCTTCTTCTTCGTTTTTTTGCGCGCCGCACAAAACAATTTGAAGAAAAATTTAAATTGTAATTTTTTCTTTAAATATTAATAAAATGAGTAGCAGTAATGAAAAAGGAAGCTGCAAGTATTATTTGCATACACTCCAAATTGTTCTCAATCATATATTTTTCACAAAATGTCCATTTTAATTATCACAATTAGCCACAACGTTCCATTTGTATGTATAATCAAAACAAACAACAGCTCTTCGTGATACTAAAATACCACTGTAAACCACAAAACCGAATCTTCGTGATTCGAGCCACTGTAAAGCCACTATTAGTTACAAAGCTATAATTCAAATATTGGATCATATAAAAAGTTTCCGCGGTTTGTTGGTATAATTTCGAACAAAAAATTTCTTTATTTCAATCAGTACATATTGGCCATTATTGTCTATGACGTTTCTCCATTTTCCGTGTAGCTTCATAATTCCATCGGTGAAGAACTTCTGTGGTTTATCAGCGAAAAACTTGGCCAAGTGATTTTCAGCGAGAGTTTTGCAGAGACCGAAACAAATGGTAGTCAGAGGGTGCAAGGTCAGGATTATACGGTGGATGCACCAAAACTTCCGAACCAAGCTCCGTAAATTTGTACCGGGTGTGGCCTAGCATTATCAAATGTAACATTTAAAATTAAGAAAAGTCAAACAATTATGAAAACAAACATGTGGTATTGGGACAGGGTGACGAAGCATAAGTACAATTTTTCCAAACTTGTCACAACGGTGTTGGGAGCTTCGATGTCAACGTTGTACATAGACCATTGACGCGAATGGAGCACGTGGATGCTTTGAGTCGCGCACCGATTTATATATAAATACATGAAAATTAAAATGTTGAAAACGTTAATCGAGGAAGCCGATTGGTTATTCAGTATCCAACTCCAGGATCCGATCCAAAAACAACGAATTGTAAGTGTAATGTAATCTAAGAAGAAAAGAGAAAACATTGGTTATGTACTCAAACATTTCTATGGGTTGTACCCAAAGTACTTCGGCATATTGTTCTGTTTTAATGTCACGATTTCTTTTGGTTCCCGAGAATACGAAACTTTGTCAATAAGCGACCAGGAGGACAACGTGAAGGACGGTATCATTATTAATTCAAAGAGAGCGGACGTGTTTATTTTGTTCTAATAAATTTTAAATTTATCATTATGCAAATCGTTTTATGATATTTTTTTTTTTTGTTTTTTACTTCAAATTGTAAACTTTAATATTTATGTATGTTATTGTGCATAGCTTAAATTGATCGTGCTTTCGTGTTAGTTAGTGCTGCATAATTTTAAATTTTTAATATTTCTATTTCAATTAATTTTTGAGGATCAGTGCATTTTCACAAATAAATGTAGCCTGAAATGTCATCTTTCAAACACGTGTTCGTTTGACACAATCAGATTAGTGTTGCCAGATCCAACACCATCTAGTGGCAAAAACCGCGGAGACTTTTTATATGACCCAATAGTATGTTGCTCATAAAACTAATAAAAAATAACATTTTGGAAACTTTAAATACAAAATATAAAAAAGAGACTAACATTGGCTATGCCGAAGTTGTAATACTTGCAACTGATCGTCTTAAACTTCACGACTTCTACCGATGTCTTCGATATATCTCCTCTCTTCGCTATTGCTATTCTTATGTTCCATTTACCAAAAGGTCACAAGCCTAACTCACTATCCCTTGTTACATATATATATATTTTAAATTTGTTGTTCCTTTTTGATATATGTTATCATTACATTACAGGCTAAGTACATAACGCAATGCATTGAGGAAATCAAACAGGAATTACGTCAGGATAACATCGGTGTTAAGTGCAATGCAGTGGCAAAATTAACATACGTAAGTTTTTTTCACTGGTTAATTTCATCATATAATCACTTAATGTTGCGATAACATTAACATTTTAACATATTTTTTATAATCTATATAATGTGTATGAAATCAAACTTTTTTGTTTTTGCATGAAATATTGTAATGGTTATTTATTAATTCGTGGTCATTGATTTTAAATCTGCCCTGTTTTTTTGTATCAGCTCTAGTTTTTGAGATGAGGCTAGCCATCATATGAAGTTTGTTTACATTAAGACTAAGTTTGCACCTATAGATGAAGTTTCTATTCCCAGGCTAGAACTGTGTTGGCGCACCTGTTGGCTCGTTTGTTCGAGTATTTACGATCTGCATTAATGGAGCTGGATTATGAAATTGTTTGCTAGTTCGATAGTAAAACGGTGCTCGCAAGGTGTTTACCAACTATATTGCGCTGCTACTAAGTCAGAATTCATTATATCCGTTGGATTGATAGCCAAATAATCAGGCATATTATAACCTGTTGCCAATGGGTTCGAATCAAAGACTTTGTCAGCATAAGTGAGGGACATGAGTACCAACATAACGGCACAAGAAAATCGAACAAACCTCGTATATACTTTATGGGGTCTCCGATTTGTCCTTCTGTGTGTTGCAAACTTCATGACAAACTTATAATACAATTCACTGCGTGAAGAGTAAAAAAATAATAAAGGGTGTTTTTTTAGAGGTTCGGAACTTTAAATTAAAATAAAACAAAGACAAATATTTTTAATATCAATTAAACTGGCTTTATTGGATAGATAATTTTGTGACATTAATATTCTTTAGTCAAATAAAGCAGTGTTGCTAACTCAAAGTTGTAAACCTCTAAAAAAACATCTTTTAGTAATAATCGTTTTATAGCATATTCAGATAGAGCGTATTCAGTCTACAAGTGGTGGAATGTGTGCCTTCACATTTCAATATTGAAAACGAAATAATGGGTATAGCTAAAACGATTTGAATGGCATGAACATATGTAGTTGTCTACAAGTGTGAGTGAGCGAATGCAAAATATACAAAGCTTAGAAACAAAGATAAGGAAAACGAATAAGAAGAACCATATTGAAATGAAATGAGTTGTTTGCAAATTGTATGTATTGTTGTTGTAGTAAATAAACCGGTTTTACCAACGTTTCTCTTTGCTTCTCTCGCAGTTACTTTATTTCGTATAGTGTTTGTTGAGTGAGGGTGAGCGATGCTATCATTGAATGTAAAGGATTAAAATGCACAATGAAATGCTTTACTCATAATTCAATCGTAACAACATTCAGTTTCATTCACAATATGTGTACATAGGAACATGTGAATCTATGATGTAGGAAATAAAGGTGATGCCAACTTGGCGTGTTACGCTCTTAAAAATTGCTCACTCACAATTTTACTAACTAATGATTATCAGTGTACTAAAACGCTGAAAAACATGCATTTAGTGTTGAACATAACGTGAAAATGCATTGAGAATGTTAAAATTAGTGTTATAAAGTCAATAGTTTGCGCTTTGGTCAGCTGTATTGGTGACGGTAACAATATTATTAATATAAAATAAATAACCAATGTAGGACATACAATAAATTAAATAAAATAATAAATTAAAAAACAAAACAACAATTTTTCTATTTTTCATACAATTTTCAGGCAGTTAAATATGCAAACAAAGAACATATAATAGTGTTGTGCAACGTAAAAATTACGAAATAAGGACCATTTAGAGAGAGCGACACATAACAGTAAAAAAATTGGCATCACCATGATGTGAATCTGTACAACATTGTATGCGTTTTAAAGTGAATGATTCAAAAGCTGTTTTGAATTCATCCACACACAAGTTTAGTCAACATTGGGACTATCTCTCCATAAGGTGCGTTGGTAGTCGTGATCACACGGTTGAGCCTCGTTCATTCGAAACATCTGTTTTATATACGCCGAAAAACAATTCCTTTTACAGCGAAACCTTTGTAGAACACCTGCAAATCCGGAAGGGAATCGTGTACTACGAGCTTCTAAAAAGTGGTCAGACGATCGACGGGGCTTTCTACAGACAGCAACTGATGCGATTGAAGCGTGCGAAAAGGAAAAGTTACGTAATTGAGGGTTGTTGTTGTAGAAATCGAAGGAGTTTTTAAACTGTTGAAAAAAAAAACTTCATTTAAAACAACTATCGACTGGACGCCCCGCAGCAGTGTTGGGAAATTTCTGCCTTTTTTGTGTTAATTTTTGTACTTTTTCGTTGTGCGGTAAACATAAAACAGCTGATCATTGCACAAAACAATTTGAAGTAAATTTTAAAGTGTAATTTAACGAAAATGGAAGCTGCAACAATTATTTGCATACTCTGGGAATTGTTCTTATAGTGGCTTTACAGTGAGCTAAGATTCGAATCTATGAAGATGCGACAATAATTCGAGTTTCATTTGACAACAACAACACGGAAAATGACAAAAAATGAGAGGTTGTTGTTGTAGAGTGATTCGATTGTGAGATGCTTATCTCAAATAGATACGCTAAGATTCGGTTTTTTTGAATGGTCATTCTTAACAAGGCTGGGAAATTTTCCCATGTTGGTTGGCAGCATTTTCATAATTTCGTCGTATTTTGTGATTGTCATGTGTCTTCTTCTTCATTTTTTTTGCGCGCCGCGCATAAAACAGCATTGCACAAAACAATTTGAAGAAAATTTTAAATTGTAATTTTTAATAAAATAAGTAACAGTAATGAAAAAGGAAGCTGCAAGAATTATTTGCATACACTCCAAATTGTTCTCAATCATATATTTTTCACAAAATGTCCATTTTAATTATCACAATTAGCCACAACGTTCCATTTGTTTGTATAATCAAAACAAACAACAGCTGTTCGTGATACTTAAATACCACTGTAAACCACAAAACCTTATCTTCGTGATACGAGCCACTGTAAAGCCACTATTAATCATGTATTTTTCACACAATTTCCATTTTAATTTCTCACAATTAGCCACAATGTTCCTTTCGTATGTATAACCAAAACAAATAACATCTGACTGCATAAAAACGAACAGCGTGAACATCTAATTTGAAGCAGTGTGAAATGGAAATATTGGAAATATAAATACAAACTGGGATCCAAATGAATGTTACAACCATGGAGATTTCAAGACCCTCGGACCACTAGCTGGGGCGTGAAGAGTATTACAACTTCGGCATAGCCAAAGTTAGTCTTTTTTAGGGTTCCGTACCCATAGGGAGCTAACGGGACCCGTCCGTCCGTCTCCTGCTCTATCTCATGAACCGTAGTAGATAGAGAGTTGAAATTTTCACAGAGTGTGTAATTCACTTGAATAATGAAAATACACATTTTACGAAGCATTGTTCTTTAATTTAACCTTTTGTTTAACAATTTTTTTTTTTTTTTGTAGTATACTTTAAGCTGGTAATTGTAGTATACTTTTAGGCTATTAAATATAAACATAATTTTAAGCAAAAAATCTTGTACTATGGTACGGAACCCTCCGTGTGCGAGTCCGACTCACACTTGGCTGATTTTTTTTATTTATATTTTTTTTTCCTTCTTTTTAAATATTTTTGTTTATTGCACACCCCAATTTACACTTTTCAATGCTTTTTATATTCTTTACGCAGTGAAGAGTATTATAAGTTTGTCATGAAGTTTGTAACACACAGAAGGAGACATCGGAGATGTTTTTTCCAGTTGTTGGGCTATTGAGGAGGGCGTATAAAATATTGACGGTGTGGTGTTGTTTTTATGTTGTTGGAATGTTGTAGAGAAGTTGGCATCGCTAGAAGTGGATGACCAATATTTACTGAATTTTTCAGCAATAAGGTGCTTGTTGGTTATTGTAGAATGAGTTGTTGAAATGAAGCGGATTGAGTATTGAGGTTTGGTGCCACAAAAGTGTCTTATGTTGGCCCATAACTTGTATGTCTTTGATGAAGGACTAATTTCTGAAGTGCATTTCTGTAAAGAAACTCTTTTTGCAGATTTAACTTCGCATTTGAATAACCCGTTACCTTTCTTATATTGAACGATGTTTTCTGTTCAAATGTTACTTTTGAGGTCAGTCCAGTAGCGATTTTTCTTTTCCTTGAGAATTTGGAGCTGGTTATTCCACCAGGGAACATTGTAATTTTTTCGAGTATTTGCCGTTGATTGGGGAATGGAAGTGTTGGCGCTATGGCGTATTAGCTTATTTAGAGTAGCGGCTTCTTTGTTTATATTGTTACATATGGGCCTATTATGGTGATTGTTGTCTGTGGCTTCGGAGAATCGCGACAAATTTGCATGGTCTGTTAAGAAATTAGTTAGATTTTTGGGTGGAGGTGAAGGTGATTCATAGAGTGATATTATTATAGGAAAATGGTCACTGCAAAAGAGGTTGGATTCTATAGATCAACATGATTGAGTGGCTATGGAAGGGGTTGCAATAGTGAGGTCGACGTGAGTGAAGGAATGATGAGTACTAAAGTAGGTGAGCCATCATTTAAAATAAAGAGTGTTGATTGATTTATGAACTTTTGCATAATGTTGCTTTTTTGTATTATTAGAGGAATTGAAGTCACCGGTAGTAAGGGTAGGAGAATTTAAATTGCTAAAGACATTGTGAAGGGTTCTTAGTTAAAATTGTGTTCTGGGCGGGATGTATGAGCTTATTATAGTGATTTTTTGTTTTGAAAAATACGAATCACAATATAGTCAAAGTCCTGAGTTATTGTTATTGGTTGGTGTTGCAGGGTCTGGTGTACAAGAAGTGCTACACCCCCTGAAGCATTGGGTGAGGAGTTAAAGTGATAAAAAAT
The DNA here is from genome assembly GCA_035041805.1 of Amiota mariae. Classification (NCBI taxonomy): domain Eukaryota; kingdom Metazoa; phylum Arthropoda; class Insecta; order Diptera; family Drosophilidae; genus Amiota; species Amiota mariae. Next base: position 262,872 of record JAWNKV010000239.1, read on the forward strand.
AAAATTGATAGATATGGGAATATTTATTTGTAAAGAGAGGTGGGTTTTCTGAATCGATATTATTTTTGGAAAATGAGTTTTAATGAGGATTTGCAACTGATCATAGTTGTTAAGCTAACCATTACAGTTCCATTGCAGTATTTTTAAAGTCGTAATAAAAAAGTAGATAAAAGGATGTTAGGTGAAAAAGTATGTATAGTCTGGATGATTGATCAGTAGAGTTGTGGTCGGGCCGCAGAGGGCTATTGGGATTATATGTCCGACTGAAGTTTGTAAGTGGATGGGTCTCGACACGACTGACGGAAGGAGGGAATGTTAGCTTGTAACGAGTTCCCTCCTCCCGTGAACCGCGCCGAGACCCACCAAGAATTAATTAGTAATTTTAGTTGATAGTTATCATGTCTACTAAGTCAGTGGCAGAAGACAGATAGTCCTTGGAGTTTCTTGGTTTTGTTGTTTTAAGTTTTAATTGTTGTTTTTTTCTCTTCAAAATGCTTCGAGGTAAAATTTGGATTTTGTTATCGTTACTATTTATCTTGGCAGCTATAGCCATATAGGTTAAAGGCTGCATATCGCTGATATCACCGATGACGGAGTATGAGACAACGGGACGATTGGTAGGGTGTGTAGTAGTAGTTGTAGTTGCATTTGATGCAAGTTGAGTTGAGGTAGCTGGCTGATGAGTGTTTTCTGTAGATGGAGCTGGTTGTTGTGCAGCAATTGATGTATAAGAGTGTTGGTTGTGTTGGTGGCCAGGGTCATATAAAAAGTCTACGCGGTTTTTTGCCACTAGAAGATAGTCTTAGTGTCCATAAATCTAGCACCACTAATCTGATTGTGTGAAACAAACACGTGTTTGAAAGGTGATATTTCTGGCTACATTTTTTGTAAAGACAGCTGTGTAAGTCGTTGCTCGTGTTAAAAGTATTACTGATTTGAATGAGTGAAATATCTAAAGAAATACTCTATGTGATGCTTTTTTACTATAAAAAAGAGATAACGCTGTAAAAACATACCGAAAAATTTGTATAGTTTACGGTGAGAATGCTGTGAACGAACACCAGACCCAAGAGTGGTTTGCTCGATTCCATTCCGGAAATTTCAATGTAAAAGATGTACCTCGCACTGGTCGGCCACTGAAAAAGTCGATGAAATTTTCCAACTGATGGCACAGAAGCTGTCAGGAGATAGCAGAGACACTAAACATCAACCATATGACAGTTTGGAATCATCTAAAAAGAGCAGGCTACTCAAAGAAGCTCGATGTTTGGGTGCCACATGAATTAACTCAAAGAAATTTAATTGACCGAATAACCATCAGTAAAACGCTGCTGAAACGTAATGAAATTGAACCATTTTTGAAGCGAATCATTACGGGCCATAAAAAATAGATTACATACAAGAATATCCAAAGCAAGCGATCATGGGCAAATGCAGGTGACCTTCCACAAACGACTTCTGGATTGAAGGCAAACAAGTGCTTGGTGGGATTGGAAGGGAATTGTCTATTATGAGCTACTACAACGTGGCGAAACGGTCAATTCTGTCCTTTACATCCTGACCTTGCACCCTCTGACTACCATTTGTTTCGGTCTCTGCAAAACTCTCTTCATGGTAAAAAATTGGCCGACCGAACAGCTGCTGAAAATCACTTGGCCAAGTTTTTCGCTGTTAAGCCGCAGAAGTTCTACACCGATGGAATTATGTAACTACCCGGAAAATGGCAAAAGGTCATAGATAATTATGGCCAATATGTGCTTGATTGAATTTGACTTTGAATAAAGAAAATTTTTGTTCGAAAATGTACCAAAAAACCGCGGAGACTTTTTATATGACGCATTTTTGGTATCTACCGTTTTTTTTTTTCGTTTATACAGTATTTATGTGTGTGTCCATATCTTAAACAGTTTGAGCAACACATGGGTTGGGGTATATATTGCCTACCCGTGGTTTTTTCATACTGATTGGTCCTTCAACTCGTTGAGGACTTCCTCTTCGCTTACTGATCTGACCTTGTTGGAGTAAATAACGCCTTTGTTATAGTTTTTTTTTTCTATTTTTATTTGTTTCCCTTTTTAGGGTTCCGTACCCATAGGGAGCTAACGGGACCCTATTACTAAGCTTACGATGTCCGTCCGTCTCCTGCTCTATCTCATGAACCGTAATAGGTAGAGAGTTGAAATTTTCACAGAGTGTGTAATTCACTTGTGTGTAGAACGACAAAAAAAAATAATGAAAATACACATTTTACGAATCATTGTTCTTTAATTTAACCTTTTGTTTAACAATTTTTTTTTTTTTTTTGTAGTATACTTTAAGCTGGTAATTGTAGTATACTTTTAGGCTATTAAATATAAACATAATTTTAAGCAAAAAATCTTGTACTATGGTACGGAACCCTCCGTGTGCGAGTCCGACTCACACTTGGCTGATTTTTTTATTTATATTTTTTTTTTTTCCTTCTTTTTAAATATTTTTGTTTATTGCACACCCCAATTTACACTTTTCAATGCTTTTTATACTCTTTACGCAGTGAAGAGTATTATAAGTTTGTCATGAAGTTTGTAACACACAGAAGGAGACATCGGAGATGTTTTTTCCAGTTGTTGGGCTATTGAGGAGGGCGTATAAAATATTGACGGTGTGGTGTTGTTTTTATGTTGTTTGAATGTTGTAGAGAAGTTGGCATCGCTAGAAGTGGATGACCAATATTTACTGAATTTTTCAGCAATAAGGTGCTTGTTGGTTATTGTAGAATGAGTTGTTGAAATGAAGCGGATTGAGTATTGAGGTTTGGTGCCACAAAAGTGTCTTATGTTGGCCCATAACTTGTATGTCTTTGATGAAGGACTAATTTCTGAAGTGCATTTCTGTAAAGAAACTCTTTTTGCAGATTTAACTTCGCATTTGAATAACCCGTTACCTTTCTTATATTGAACGATGTTTTCTGTTCAAATGTTACTTTTGAGGTCAGTCCAGTAGCGATTTTTCTTTTCCTTGAGAATTTGGAGCTGGTTATTCCACCAGGGAACATTGTAATTTTTTCGAGTATTTGCCGTTGATTGGGGAATGGAAGTGTTGGCGCTATGGCGTATTAGCTTATTTAGAGTAGCGGCTTCTTTGTTTATATTGTTACATATGGGCCTATTATGGTGATTGTTGTCTGTGGCTTCGGAGAATCGCGACAAATTTGCATGGTCTGTTAAGAAATTAGTTAGATTTTTGGGTGGAGGTGAAGGTGATTCATAGAGTGATATTATTATAGGAAAATGGTCACTGCAAAAGAGGTTGGATTCTATAGATCAACATGATTGAGTGGCTATGAAAGGGGTTGCAATAGTGAGGTCGACGTGAGTGAAGGAATGATGAGTACTAAAGTAGGTGAGCCATCATTTAAAATAAAGAGTGTTGATTGATTTATGAACTTTTGCATAATGTTGCTTTTTTGTATTATTAGAGGAATTGAAGTCACCGGTAGTAAGGGTAGGAGAATTTAAATTGCTAAAGACATTGTGAAGGGTTCTTAGTTAAAATTGTGTTCTGGGCGGGATGTATGAGCTTATTATAGTGATTTTTTGTTTTGAAAAATACGAATCACAATATAGTCAAAGTCCTGAGTTATTGTTATTGGTTGGTGTTGCAGGGTCTGGTGTACAAGAAGTGCTACACCCCCTGAAGCATTGGGTGAGGAGTTAAAGTGATAAAAAATAAAATTGATAGATATGGGAATATTTATTTGTAAAGAGAGGTGGGTTTTCTGAATCGATATTATTTTTGGAAAATGAGTTTTAATGAGGATTTGCAACTGATCATAGTTGTTAAGCTAACCATTACAGTTCCATTGCAGTATTTTTAAAGTCGTAATAAAAAAGTAGATAAAAGGATGTTAGGTGAAAAAGTATGTATAGTCTGGATGATTGATCAGTAGAGTTGTGGTCGGGCCGCAGAGGGCTATTGGGATTATATGTCCGACTGAAGTTTGTAAGTGGATGGGTCTCGACACGACTGACGGAAGGAGGGAATGTTAGCTTGTAACGAGTTCCCTCCTCCCGTGAACCGCGCCGAGACCCACCAAGAATTAATTAGTAATTTTAGTTGATAGTTATCATGTCTACTAAGTCAGTGGCAGAAGACAGATAGTCCTTGGAGTTTCTTAGTTTTGTTGTTTTAAGTTTTAATTGTTGTTTTTTTCTCTTCAAAATGCTTCGAGGTAAAATTTGGATTTTGTTATCGTTACTATTTATCTTGGCAGCTATAGCCATATAGGTTAAAGGCTGCATATCGCTGATATCACCGATGACGGAGTATGAGACAACGGGACGATTGGTAGGGTGTGTAGTAGTAGTTGTAGTTGCATTTGATGCAAGTTGAGTTGAGGTAGCTGGCTGATGAGTGTTTTCTGTAGATGGAGCTGGTTGTTGTGCAGCAATTGATGTATAAGAGTGTTGGTTGTGTTGGTGGCCAGGGTCATATAAAAAGTCTACG